>OX243811.1:42480652-42670544 GCA_945859605.1 Lumbricus rubellus | reverse complement strand
CCACTACACTGACTACAGATTTATTGCACTCTATCCAAAGATAACTTTCGCTCTTGCTGTGCCCCGCTACACCAAACAGTGGTGGACTCTCGGATGCATAGATATGTGCAATTCACCATCCAATCTTGTTCATTCTGTCCATCAGCTAATATCGCTGATCAGGTCTAAACTAAAGACTTCCATGTTTTTAACTTGTTTATTAACCGTAAACTATAATTCATGGTTTCTCTTACCTGTACAATTGTACATTGTATGCCTTTCCCATGGCATGTCGGCCACCGTCTATTACAGCGGATTAGAATTTCTCTGATGTCAATTATAATATTGTTAATTTAAAGCGACCATGAACCATAATAGGGCACTACGAATAGGCTACGGCGCCTAAGTTGGGTTAAGGTTAGAAATAACACGAACCTATATATATATATATATATATATATATATACACTGTGCCCCATAAAAAACACACCAAAAATCTTTGTCATGAAACGCATGTAAGTCTAATGTTAAATAAGAAAAAGTAATGTTTCATTTAAGAAGATGTTCGAAGTGATGTCCCTACGCTTGAACGCGGGCTCTCAGTCTTGGCCGCCACTGTTCAATAGCTTTGTCAATGACACTCTGCTTCAACTGTGCCCACACAACGATGAGGCGCTCCTTCAACTCGTTGATGTCCCGTATTGCTGTCTGGTAGACGCGTTCCTGTATTAGAACCCAAATTCTGTAGTTCTGTAGTCAACGGGATTGAGGTCTGGTGAGTTTGCTGGCCAGAGTTGCGGTCCAATGAAGCTTGGTGTTTCACGTCGCAGCAACGCAATGGTGTCCTGAGCGCGATGTGCTGGGGCGCTGTCCTAAAAGTTACTAAACTTTGTTTAAATGTTTCCAAACATGCCTAGTCTGCGTCACTGCCTCCAACAGCAACCACTTCTGTGAGTAAGTAAAATGTAAAATATTTTGTGGCAACATTATTTGAGAAACAACGTACAAACTTTTATTACAATTGGCTTAGTTTTATAGAAGATTTTTGAAAAAATTGGTGTTTTTTTTATGGGGCACAGTGTATATAGGCCTATAGGTTATAACTCTATATGTACATATATCAACACTACCTACTATTATGATTTATGGTCTAGTGTGGGCAATGTATTTACAGTTGCTATTATGTTTATTAATGTGTGTGTGTGTTTTGAATGCCTATGAAATATTCATGTCTTGCTCTCAGCGCTTCTTCGTTCCTCGACTTAATTATTCATAAACGTGCCGTGTTTGTCTACGTTTTGTTCGCTCCGTTCTTCTCTATGTGTCTTGCTCTGCCTCTTTATTTCTCTGTGTCTGTCTTAATGATTCTGCTTGGGGAGGGAGACTGCAACGTAGACATTCGTCACAGATGACATCGTCGTCACCGGCAGATATCTCTACGGATGAAGGAATCGAATTATACTGCAAAATTATTTTAAAGGTCTGCTTGTTCCTTTTCACATGCTGCATGTGTCAGGATGAGGTGAAAACTGGAAAAGAGAATGCATGGAAAGTGTGAATTGTGTTCGTTTTAAGAATGAAACGAATTCAATCTTTAGATATATCCACTATCCAGCAAGGGTTGGAGCAGGGCCGGATTAAGGCATGTTCAACATGTTCGGCAGAACAGGGGCCCCCACACTTTAGGGGCCCCACAAAATGCGAGAATTTTTTTTAAAGAAATTTTTATATTTCGAGCAAATTTCGCCAAAAGATGACTAAAAAAAGGTCATCAACTTTTTTCCCGGCTGAAATGGTATGATTTTCTAGAAAATTTCGCCACATGACTAAAACAATTTAAAAACCATTATCCGGCAAAAATTTCTCGAACAGGGCCCCCACATTGCTTAATCCGGCCCTGGGTTGGAGACTTTTTATCACGAAGTAGCCAATAAAAGTCCAACAAGTCGCACACCAGAATACCTTGTCAGGCAGGAAGGCTTGACGGGCAGGCAGACAGGCAGATGGGCAGATGGGCAGATGGGTAGGCAGACAGTCAGGAAGGCAGATGGACAGGCAGACAGAGGCAGGCAGGCAGTGTAGTAATGAAATTGTGTAGGCCTACATACACGTACATATGAATGGCACCTTTACGTTTCTCGCATACATCTTTGCTTATTCTACGATATTATGATCATGTCTAATTAGAACGCAGATTCAGGCAGACAGAGACGGACAGGCGATGGGAGAAACAAAAATAATAGTTAGGTGCATGTTATCCATTGTTGCGTGTGCTTGTGATTCCAAACGTGACTCGTATGTGTGTGTGCGTGTGTGTGTGCGCGCGACTCACGCGCAGCGTGTGTGTGTGTGTGTGTGTGCGTGTTCTCTGAGTCGAGATCCTTTGATAAATCTTTCGTTTGCTTAATGATGAAAGCGACAATACGTCTACCTCCTCTCTCTCTCTCTCTCTCTCTCTCTCTCTCTCTCTCTCTCTCTCTCTCTCTCTCTCTCTCTCTCTCTGTCTCTCTGTATCTCTCTTTGTCTCTCTATATCCTTCACTTTCGCATCCTCCAACCTTACATTCCCAGTTTTCCCGAAGTAGCTCTTCCACCTTTCACCGTCCGCCTGGATATATTCGTCCTTTGGCTGACCAGTGACCACCACTACCACCACCACCACCACCACCACCACCACCAGCACCGACTGTGGTCACGCAATGACTCTCTTGCTTTATGGCAATGCATCGTCGACAGAGACCTTTGATCTGGCACAGACAGAGATCGTCGTCGGCCCTTACTCACTAAAGAAGGAGGGACGATGGGAGAGAGGGGAGAATGAATGGGTGGTGGATGAATGGATGCATTGATGGATGATGATGATTCTGTTGGATGGATGGATGGATGGACGAACAGATGGATGTATGGACGGATGGACGAATGGATGGGTGAATGGATAGATGAATGGATGGATGAATGGATGAATGAATGAATGAATGAATGGATGGATGAATGGATGGATGGAGGGATGGACGAATGGATGGATGAATGAATGGATAGATGAATGGATGGATGAATGGATGGATGGATGGATGGATGATGAATGAATGGATGGATGAATGGATGGATGGACGGACGGATGGATGGACGGATGGATGGACGGGTGGACGGGTAAATATATGAATGGATGTATGGATTGTGTGAACGGAGCGACGAATACATGGATGAATGGATATCAATGATTACATGGATAGATTATGCATGGATACATTATATGAAAAGATTAATTAAATCAATGAATAGTAGGATGGGTGATGAATCAAATGATGAATGGTTGTATAGATTTATTGAATGGACGGCTGGGTGGAATGATGAATTGACGGCCAGAGACCTCACCTGAATGGATGGATGAATGGATGGATGAATGGATGGATGAATGGATGGATGGATGATGAATAGATGGCTGGATGGAATGATGAATTGGCGGCCAGAGACGGTAGAGACCTGACCTGAATGGATGGATGAATGGATGAATGAATGGATATATGAATGGATGAATGAATGGATAGATGGATGGATGAATGGATAGATGGATGAATGGATAGATGGATGAATGGATGAATGAATAAATGGATATATGAATGGATAGATGAATGGGTGAATGTTTAAGCGAGGAGATGTACACTCGAGGTTGATAGGTGAGTGAGTGGACGTTTGAGAATGATAAACGAGGTAGAGACTGAAGAAAGGAAGAATGGATGGAGGGAGATTTCGAAATGCATGCACGAGAAATAATTCGTAGAGTAACTTATTTTCAGAGGATATGGACTCAGCTTACGAAGTCTCTAAAACATCTTGAAGTATATTCTCTGGATGATTCTAGTCCAATTAGCTGGTTAAATGGACGAACTATAAATAAGAAAGAAAGAGAGAGAGAGAGAGAGAGAGAGAGAGAGAGAGAGAGAGAGAGAGAGAGAGAGAGAGAGAGAGAGAGAGAGAGGAACACATGTAGGTGCAGCGATGTAGAAGAGTATCGAAACAGAGATGCGACGAAACAGAGACGCAGAGAAGTGGCATGCCTGTGGCAAGAAGAGAAAGAGATACAGACAGGCAGACATAGAGACAGACACACAGACAGATAGGCAGACATAAAGACGCAGATACGTCACCAGTTGCTTCTGCTGTTTCGGAGGATAAGCTGCTTTCGAACGACGCTACAGCTGCTCAGACAGAGCGAGATAGATGCAGATAGAAAGAGATAGAGAGAGAGAGAGATGGAAAGAGTGACATAGAAATAGAAATAGAGAGAGAGAGAGGGAGAGAGAGAGAGAGAGAGAGAGAGAGAGAGAGAGAGAGAGAGAGAGAGAGAGAAGAGAGACAGACAGACAGAGACACAGAAATACACAGAGAGACACATAGGCTATGTAAGTACATGTATGTATGCATCATGATAGAGAGACAGAGACACAGACGAAGAGAGACATTGAGAATAGACATGCGGGCAGAGAGAAACACCGACAGACAGACAGAGAGACAGAGAAAGAAAGACAGACAGACATACAGAGACAAATATGCATCCTATTCCACTTTATGTTCGTCCTTTTCCTCCCATTCTTCCTCTTCCTCCTCCATCATCGTTCTGCTGTCGACTGACTCCTTCACCATCTTCTGCCCGACTCTGCATTGCTCAGCATTGCTTTGCCTCCTTCGCTCTGCATGTTCGCAGCAGCAGAGCCACCAAATGCAGCAGACACAGTCAGTCGGACGGCCACCGAGAGGCGGCGGCGACGCGCCATCGTCGCTCGATGGATGCCATTGAGGACCGACCGACCGACCGGCAGCAGCGTCGCCATCGCCGGTCGCCCTCCTCCTCCTTCGCCCTCCTCGTCCTCCTTCGCCCTCCTCGTCCTCCTTCGCCCTCCTCGTCCTCCTTCGCCCTCCTCGTCCTCCTTCGCCGTCGTTGCATTGCATTGGCTGCTGCTGCAGTCCGTCGTCGTTCGGTTGGTTGGTTGGTTGGTTCGACCCTAGAAATCGAATCTTCACCGAAGCAGTTGTTCTCCATTCCAATTAGACGTTCACTGGACGCCAACCGACGAGCAACAGCCGCGCACACAAACACAAGCACGCACACAAACACACACAGACACAGGAGCCGTAACACAGGCGTAAAGACAGGTAGAGAGAGAGGGAGAAGAAGCGGACTGCAGAAAGGTAATCGTTTTACTACATCGTCGAATCTGTTTCTTCTGTTTGCAATTATTAGAGATCCGTCTACATGTGGGACTTGTGCGTCCGAATGGGAAACGCAATCGTAGTAAGTGACCGATTTCTCTTTGCATGCTCCCTCTAGCCTCTTTCACTCTCACCTTTCTCTCGCTGAATAAAGAAAGGCGCTATGTAAATATTATTCCGCTGCCCATCAACTATGGCTTGAAGCCTTGTTTCTCGTAGCGCAATATAAATTCAATAAGTATACGAGGGAGGCATATATACTAATGAATGTTTTGCTTGTCATTGGTCAGCTACTGAGTTATGGCCTAATAATAATTATAGAGTGAATGGCATGCTATAAAGTAGAGTAAATTAATGTACATCTGCAATGATTCTAATGCAGAATTCATTCATTCATTCATTCGGAAAACTTATATAGCGCCCCTTCAAGAATTATGCTTTGAAGAACCTCAATTTGCATGCTGTTGAAATTCAGACACAATAACAGCAATACCTATTGTTAGTCTTCATTCATCAACTGTTCATACTGAGATTTGAGACGCAATATGGGTTTCTTCAATCAAAGAGACAGAGATTTAAACAAGTTATTACTTCCTGGAAGAAGATATATCAGCAATAGGTCGTCTCATCACATCAGAAAATAGTCTAAGCTACGAGTACCATATAATGCATATTCCATACTTATAGTCTAAGCGTACGTATGGTTTACAATTTTGCATGAATGCATGATTGTGTGTGTGTGTGTGTGTGTATTATAGGAGCACTTGTCATAGCGCCCCTTAAGATTGCTACTCAGAGGCGAGCCCGACTACAGCGCGGACACTGAATTTGAGTTTCACGCCGAAGCGTATACGAGTAATTGCAAGTGAAAGACTTGCTCAGGGTCTCTACGCGGCGGCTTGAGGTGGATTCGAATTTCGAATCCGCAACCTTCTGGCTCTAAGGCACCGAACCCACCACTACACCACCGAAAAAGCCTAGAGTCACTGAAATGAAGATACGTGGTTGACAGCAATGATTTTTTTAAAGACAAAACTTGAATTAAATTGCAATTCTATAGCAACAGGTTATGTCCGTTTTTCAGATTGAAATTGTATTCAGTCAGTTGTTGTTGCAACAAAGGAACAACGATGCAACTCAACAGTTGCACATTCGAACAACGATTGGACAACCAGTCTAAACAAAGAATGTGATGTTTGGACAACGTTCAAGACAACCGGAAGATCATTTCTAACAACGCGGAATCGTACAACAAGACAACATACTTTTAAAACAGAGAACGAGACAACATACTTTGACAACAGACAACGAGACAATGAACATACTTTGACAACAGACAACGAGACAATTAACATACTTTGACAACAGACAACGAGACAACATACTCTGACAACGGACAGTACAACAGTTGTCATTGGATCGCAGTTGATAGTTGCAACAGACAGCAAAGTGGGAGGCCACTGACGATGATAGGTCAGGAAGAGTGGATAGTGTGATAAGAAAATGAGTGATGAGGGAAAGATGATGATGTCAACAACGACAACGACAACGACAACGACGACAACTTGGCAGCAGCTGCGAACCATGGCAACTGCCTCCACACCATCATCCATCATCGGCTGCAGCGGTTGCTACAGACTCCTCCCCATCCCATGTCTGCCTTCTCTGCTCCTCCTGATACTTTTCCTCTTAATCCACGGTGACATCACTGCCTCGCAGACTTCAGATGCTAACGCAGGTAATTAGACTGATTGATGATGACAATGATGATGATGATGACGACGACGATGATGATGATGAGACAATTGCGGTCATGATGATAATGATGGATCGTGGTGGCACTGATGCGGATGCAGTGGTAATTGTGCTGTTAATTAAAACGATAAGTATGATAGTGGTAGCAGTAGTAAATAGTTGTACTTGTAACAGCACGGGCGGAGCTTGGTTTCCGTTCTTGGAGGGGGGGGCTAAAAAAGAACTTGGGTTTTGTTGGGACGGAGACTTGGTACAGAACAAGCGACGCTGACAATATTTTCTAGGCCAAAAAAATTGAAGACCTTGTTTAGTCATTCGGTTGCAGTTTTGTTCGTGAAAAGAGCCATCCCCCCAAATGAGCCTCCTTGGGGGGGGGGGGGGGCTTAGCCCGGGAAAGATACCAGTTTCACAGTAAAAAGGCTGAATCTGGGCCTTCTTAGGGGCTTAGCCCCTAGCTCCTGCTAAACTCCGCCCATGTGTAACAGTGGTGGGAATGTTGTAGTTATGATGGTAGTGATGTACATATAGCGATGTAGTAGTATTAGTATTAGTATTAATAGTAGTAGTAGTAGTAGTAGTAGTAGTAGTAGTAGTAGTAGTAGTAGTAGTAGTAGTAGTAGTAGTAGTGGTATAGTAGTAGTAGTAGTAGTAGTAGTATAGTAGTAGTAGTAGTAGTAGTAGTAGTAGTAGTAGTAGTAGTAGTAGTAGTAGTAGTAGTAGTAGTAGTAGTAGTAGTAGCCGCAGCAGCAGCAGCAGTAGTAGTGGTGGTAGTAGTAGTAGTAGTAGAAGTAGTAGCTGTAGTCGTAGTAGTAGTTGTAGTAGTAGTAGCAGCAGCAGCAGCAGTAGTAGTGTTAGTAGTAGTATAGTAGTAGTAGAAGTAGTGGTAGTAGTAGTAGTAGTAGTAGTAGTAGTAGTAGTAGTAGTAGTAGTAGCAGTAGTCGTTGTAGTAGTAGTAGTTGTAGTAGTAGCTGCAGTAGCAGCAGCGGCAGTAACAGTAGCAGTAGTATAATTGCAGTAGTAGTAGCAACAGCAGTAGTAGTTGCAGTGGAGGCGATGGCAATAGATA
Source organism: Lumbricus rubellus (assembly GCA_945859605.1). Classification (NCBI taxonomy): domain Eukaryota; kingdom Metazoa; phylum Annelida; class Clitellata; order Crassiclitellata; family Lumbricidae; genus Lumbricus; species Lumbricus rubellus. The sequence continues at coordinate 42,662,534 of OX243811.1, read as the reverse complement.
TGGGTTCTTCTATCTGCCTTATTCCATGTTCTTCGAATGACAGAAGAAGGGGAGGAGAAGGAGGAGGAGCAGGAGGAGGAGGAGGAGGAGGAGGAGAAGTAGAGAGTAACGGAGAGGAGTAGAGGAATACGAAGACAAATATAAAGACGAGGAAGAGTAAAGCAGCAAGAGAACATGGAATGGGAGGACGAGGAGAAGGAATAGGAGAAAGAGGAGAGGTGAGAGGTCATCTTTCGAGGTCATCTTGGATGAATGATGAACATTTGGTCGTCAAGCAAACACAATGTCATGTCTTCTCCCACCACCTTCTTTACATATGCACGCACGTAAAAACCGGTGTGTCTGCCCATCAGTCTGTTGGTTAGTCTAGGTATCTTTTGGTCAATATGTGTATTTGTTGGTCAGTTTGTGTATCTGTTGGTCAGTTTGTGTATCTCTTAATTATGTCCATACAAGTCTGTCCGTCTCTCGGTCCGTTTCTTAGTATCTTCCGATCTGTAAAGATACGTCTGCTTTTCTGTCTGTCTCTTTCGCCATTTAAACATCTGTCTGTTCACCAGTCCATCCACCTATAGACCACATGCACGCAGTGACGTAACTAGCGTTGGGCTTGGGGGGGGCGGGCTTAAGCCCCCCCAAACGAAGCTGAAGCCCCCCCAAATGAAATCAAGCCGTTGTATGCTTACGGCTAATTTAAAAAGACTACCGCATGGACGGCGTACATGCAGTTACGGATGACCGGCCATGACTGCCTAAAAATGGCTCCATTTGAGGTCGACACAGCCAAAAATGCGCTGGTCGCTGGGGCTCCGCCCCAGACCCCGCTGGGGGAGCTTACGGTAAAGAGAAAACTTTATTGTTATACTGGTAGCTTGAGCCTTGCGACACTGAAAAACGACTTATTCTTACAATTTTCGAAACTTTTTCGTTCACAAATAGCTGGCAAACAAGAGCCTAAAAATGGCTCCATTTGAGGTCGACACAGCCAAAAATGCGCTGGTCGCTGGGGGAGCTTACGACGCTCCCCCAGACCCTCTAGTCGAGACGGGCTTCGTGCCTTCGGCACTCGCAACTTCACGACCAATTACAATACAGCGTCCTGGCACTTCTTCTTTACACTTTAAGCATTGGTCATACTTAACCCTTTAATGCCGAGAGTGTAGTAAAATGTATGGGAAATCCTATACCCTCCGGCAGGCTTAAGCCCCCCCAAACGAAAAATCCTAGTTACGTCCCTGCATGCACGTATCCGTACATCTCTCTCTGTCCATCTTTCAGTCTGTCTCTCTCTGTCTCTGTCCATCTTTCCGTCTGTCTCTCTTTCTGTCTGTCTCTCTGTCTCTCTGTGTCTCTGTCCATCTTTCAGTTTGTCTATTTGTCTCTTTACATCTTTCAGTTTGTTTCTCTCTGCCTCTGTCCATATTTTCGTCTGTCTCTGTCCATATTTTCGTCTGTCTCTGTCCATATTTTTGTCTGTCTCTGTCCATATTTTCGTCTGTCTCTGTCCATATTTTCGTCTGTCTCTGTCCATATTTTCGTCTGTCTCTGTCCATATGTCGGGGGTTGGGTGCTCAGTATGCTGTTGCAGAGGTATTTACGGCGAAATCGAGTTTCATGTGGATATAACGACGATACTGTGTGTGCTAATAAATGGCTATTGACGGCAACTCAACACGCTTACGCACACAGAAATATATTTCCATATAAGACTTACAATACGTAGGCCTATATATACATAATAATTATGTGCATATACATAATGCAATACTTTTATCATTTTATGTGCATGCGTGCTTGTGTGTAGGCCCGTGTGCGATTGTGCGTGCGCACGTGTAATTATATGATCTGTGCCTTGCAAACGAAGGGTCTCAGGTTCGAATCTACCTCAAGTCACTGCGTTTATCAACCTTGGACAAGTTGCTCACCCACAATTTTATGGTTTGTGAGGAAGGCAAAGGAAACCATCTCACTCATCACATCACCCTGTGGGCCCTTGAAGGCCAATGGACCTGCTTTTCGATCAGAGTATTCATCCTATATGCATAGGCCTACAAGGCCATATAGTGACATTTGTGACATTATGTTCAAGTGGCTAGCTCACTGAACTGTCGACCGTGAGCTCGGGGTTTTATTCCAGCCAGCGGCGCCAGGAAAATGTTGCTTAGGAATTTTGGCAACATGCACTTGCGAGCCTACAATACTGGCCTGCAGTGTATAGCGAGCGGCGGAGAGACAGAGAGAAAGAGACAGAGACAGAGACAAAGACAGAGAGAGACAGACAGAGGGATATAGGGAGGGACAGAGGGACAGAGAGAGCGACAAAGAGTCTTGAGGATCGTAGACTATTAGAATGATGGATGGCGTTGATGCAGCGCTTAAACAGAGACACAAGAGTCGGTTATTGTTGTAGGAAGACGATGGGTGTAGTGGGGGGTGGGGTGGGGAGGAGAGCGGATGAGGAAACAGCAACAGCAGCAGCAGCAGCTACGCTGGTCGGTAGAATACCTCGTCTCTCGCTCGTGTAACGGCATTCGTCTCTATGTCTGTCTCTTTGTCTGTCTGTGTGTCTCTCTCTGTCTCGAGACGCCTGTCTTCATTCCTCTCAGTGTGTGTGTGTGTGTGTCTACGTGTTGGCCATTCATTTTACCAGTTCTCCTTGTCCATACATCTCTTTCTGTGTGTCCCTGTATGTCTCTGTGGGTGTGTGTGCGTTTCTCTCTGTGTTTGTCCTTCTCTCTGTCTCTATCTCTCTCTGTCTCAACTCGCGGTCTCTTGTCTTCCGGGGCGAAAGATTTATCGCCGGGTCGTATAGGCATCACGCGACGACGGTCGCTATTGCCTTCGTCGCTGCCTCTCTCTCTGTCTCTCTCTCTGTCTGTCTGTCTCTGTCTTTCTGTCTCTGTCTGTATGTCTCTGTCTGTCTATGTCTGTCTGTCTTTCTCTGTCTCTGTCTCTCTCTCACTCACTCGACTTCAACCGTCCTCTCTCATTCCCCTCCCCCAGGCTCTCCATCGTACACTGCTCTACCGTCTTTCTTCCATATCCCTTTCAGTCACCATTTACATGTATACTTTTCTTCTCTGTACATAACCCATGGCTGCACACAGTTCGTATTATACCCTTTCCCCTTATCACAGACTTCCACGTTAAACTTCATTCTCTATCTTACCTTCACAAGCATTTCCCACTTGCAATTTCCATTTATTCCCGTCTCCTTCCAACTATACCTTTGCTCTCTATATGTATATTCCACCAAACTCATTTCCACTTTCCCACCATTCTCTCTATTCTTTCCCACATCCAACCAATCTTTTCACTCATTCTCACCAATCTCCTTCTCTTTCCGACCAGCGTGACACCACCACCACCACTCACCACCATCACTACCACCGCCGCCACGACCACCACCACCACCACCACCACCACCACCACCACCACCACCAGCATCACCGCCACCACCATCACCATCACTACCACCGCCACCACGACCACCACCACCACCACCACCAGAATCACCACCACCACCACCACCACCACCGCCACCACCACCACATCTCATCTTCCCTCTCTTGCCCACATCTTTTCCGCCAACTTGCGTCTCCCGATTGGTCAGTCGTACTGACCCTCTGATCCCGTCTGACCATTGAGTCTCCAAAGCCATTTATATAGCGCCGCTCTGGCGTTGTCGACGTCTCCTTCAATAACTGCGTCTAATGAGACAACCAGTCACGCAAACAGACGCATCGAGGCACACGAACGCACGAACGCACGAAGACAACGACGCATACAACTAGGCATACAACGCCTGGAAACAGACGACATATACGTGTATGTTGCGTCAGTGACAGTTGGGCGTCCGAACAAGTCACACGTCAGTGAGGAATACTCAAGTGAGAGCACAAAGATACGCCGGCGGAAAGCAACAAGGACAGAGAAAGAGACAAGACAAAAAGGCAGAGATCGACAGAAAACGAAAGAAAGAGAGACAAACAGAGACAAACAGAGAGAGAAAGAGAGAGACAGAGAGATACAGGCAGACAGACAGACAGAGACACAGAGAGAGCGAAAGAGAGAAAGAGAGAAAGAGAGAGATATAGGGATAAAGAAAGAAAGAAAGAAACAGAGAAATAGAGAAATAGAGAAATACAGAGAGAGAGAGAGAGAGAGAGAGAGAGAGAGAGAGAGAGAGAGAGAGAGAGAGAACGACAAGGAGACAGTCTGAGAGGTAGATACCAAGAGATCTTGAGAGACAGTCAAAGACAAAGATGGCTGCAGAATGCAGACATATTGGAATAGGGCCACGTAGAAATAGATACAGAGACAGAGACAGAGAGACACGTTGAAAGGGCGTGACAGCTATGTTTAGATATATCATTCAATCCGTCAATTATTGTAAAGAATATTGGGATAACAGACACACCGCGAAGAGGGATACAAAAGCGCATAGACGCAGATGCACACAAGTACACAGTACAACACACACATACACACACACAGTAACACACACACACACAGAAGCACAGGCACAGATACGCAGAGTGTAAGTCACACAGATCGAAAGAAACACACGTGAATCCATCCGTTATTGCGACTCTCACGTGGGTGTACTCAGCCCATATTATTAAGCCCATACTATTATTGGGGTGTTCTGAGCGATAATAGGGGACTGCTTCTCCTCCTCCTCCTCCTCCTATTCCTCCTCCTCCTCTTCCTCCTCTTCCTCCTCCTCCTCCTCCTCCTCCTCCTCCTCCTCCTCCTCCTCCTCCTGCACTGATGACGTCTGAATGAACGCCTCCCAGCGGTGAATCTTGTCTCCACTCTTGTCATTATCGTCTCATATTTAAAGCCAATGTTCGCCGATTATTATCTTTCGATTTCGATTTTCTTGCGGGGCTGAAATCTTCGGCTTCGAATCTCCGTCGAGTCTCGCTCTCCTTTATCAGCTGCACTCTCTGCAATTCCATGTACGTCGTCTGCTCTCTGTCCCTCTTCCCCACCCCTCATCCAACACTCACACCCGGCACCCCCAGAAAAAAGTCAATGACTTCCGTCATCTGCTTTGCATCAGTCTAGATCGACACGATGTCTCTCTCTCTGTCTGTCTGTCGTTCTGTCTGTCTGTCTGTCTCTCTCTCTGTGTGTCTCTCTTTGTGACTCTCTCGCCCTCTGTGTCTCTGTATCTCTCTGTCTCCGTCCCTGTCTTTCTGTCTGTGCGTCTGTCTGTCTCTGTCTGTTTGTATGTATGTCTGTATATGCCTGGTATATGTCTCTCTCTATCCATAGATACATTTATGATTCCCTCCTCTGTCTGCTTTAGGCTGCGACTATGTATTTTTCGCTATTTAGATCCTTGTCTATCTATTAGTCTGTCTCTGTCACCGTCACTGTCTTCTTACACGACCTGATCTAATTCAGTCTTCTCTATGATTCCTTCTATATAATTTTGCTATAAGCTGATGGCACTGAAATCACGAGAGATCAAGTGCAAGACTACGACGACGACCAGAGATTCAATTGGGTTCAACGGCAGCAAAACATATCGACTGAAAATGATAATCACTTCCCAGATTTGTTTGATCATGAACAGCAAGAAATCTCGTCTGCTGACTGATTGACTTTTGCGCAGCATCCATCTCACGAGTACCCTCCCTCCTCCGTCCCTCCCTTCTCCGTCCGTCCCTCCTCCGTCCCTCCCTCCTCCGTCTCTCCCTCCTCCGTCTCTCCCTCCTCCGTCCCTCCCTCCTCCGTCCCTCCCTCCTCCGTCTCTCCCTCCTCCGTCTCTCCCCCCTCCGTCCCTCCCTCCTCCGTCCCTCCCTCCTCCGTCTCTCCCTCCTCCGTCTCTCCCTCCTCCGTCTCTCCCTCCTCCGTCCCTCCCTCCTCCGTCCCTCCCTCCTCCGTCTCTCCCTCCTCCGTCTCTCCCTCCTCCGTCCCTCCCTCCTCCGCCCATCCCTCCTCCGTCTCTCCCTCCTCCGTCTCTCCCTCCTCCGTCCCTCCCTCCTCCGTCCCTCCCTCCTCCGTCTCTCCCTCCTCCGTCTCTCCCTCCTCCGTCCCTCCCTCCTCCGTCCCTTTCTCCTCCGTCTCTTCCTCCTCCGTCTCTCCCTCCTTTGTCTCTCCCTCCTCCGTCCCTCGCTCTACCATCCCTCCCTCCTCCGTCCCTCCTTCCTCCCTTCGTCTCTCGACTGACTGACTGCAGAGGCAGATGACGATCGGAGTGCAGCAGCTGAGCTGTGATTGTTCCGTTCAGACAGGTGAGTTGTGTCGTAGACGATCGACGGATGCTGGTGCTGCTGCTGCTGCTGCTGCTGATGCTGCTGCACTTCAGCCCATCATCACGTATCATCAGTTGTTGACCCATCTTAATGGATGGCGGATGATTAGCAATAATCGACACGCTGAATTAATAGCGCCGTCCTAATATATGCATCTCTATGTCTGTCTGTATGTCTGTCTGTCCGTCTGTCTGTCTGTATCGGCTTATCTGTTTCTGTCTCTGTTTCTGTCTCTGCCTCTGTCTCTGCCTCTGTTTCTGTCTCTGTTTCTGACTCTGCTTCTGCCTCTGTCTCTGTCTCTGCTGCTGATTCTGTCTCTGTCTCTGTCTGTCTGTCTGTTTGTCTGTCTGTCTCTTTCTCTCTCTCTCTTCGTGTCTAATTTATAGGGGGCACCACACATGAGCGGACGACGTTGAAAAAGTTGATTAATATTTATGTGCCTATGCTTGTCCGGTAACTTGTAGCGGTCACGGTATACACATAACTTCCGGAACGGGTGGAAGAGGGAGAGCTACATGTACCTCTGTCCACTTCTACGCTCGGAGCCATCCATATCAATTCCTGTCCTGCCTTAGAAGTTCAACGTAAAATGGTCGCTTCCATCAAGTTCCATGGACGCTGTCATGCAGTCGGTTTCCTAGTTCACTTGAGACAGTGAAGTCTTATGACAAGTCGCAAGAGACTTTTCCAACTATAGGCCTATATACAATGTATGTTACACGCCTTGTATGTCCATGGATATACAGGGTGGGCCATAAAAAAGTAACCCCCTAAGGATTTTTGCCCGTATCTTGGCCAAAAGTAAACATTTCGAAATGAAATTTTACAGTCTTAAAGACAATTCATATTTACACATGATGGCCAGATTTCATCAAAATATTTCAAACGGAACAAACGTTATGCCACTTTTAGGGAGGCCACCCACCGTTTTTTGACGATTCAAAAACGAAACGCAACAAAAGCTAGGTTTTTTGCCAATATCTTGGTCAGAAGTAAGAGTATCTAAATGAAATTTTACAGGCTTAAAGACAATTCATATATACACATGATGGCCAGATTTCATCAAAATATTTCAAGTACAACAAAAGTTATACCACTTTTAGTCAGGCCACCCACCGATTTTTGGCGATTCAAAAACGTAACGCAACAAAAAAGTAATAAAAACGTGATTTTATTATTTTATTAAGTCTCATCTCAAATAACTGTTGTAAAATGAACTTGGTAGTGCTTCACAACTTGTGTTCAATGTGCCTACCACCAGTGCCAATACTTCTTTTGAGACTCTTTGCAAAGTTCTTGATGGACCTGTTGACTAATCTGACAGATTCCTTATTTACCAATGTGAGCGTCATCTTGCTAAGTGACTTCTCAGTGATGTGCAGCCACGCTGGTGCCGTGTTTCTTTTTAAAATAGTAATAATAATGATCATCTGACAATATCAAGGCTATTTGATAACAATTATTTGAGATTAGACTTAATAAAATCGTGTTTTTGCTGCGTTACGTCTTTGAATCGTCAAAGAATGGGGGATGGCCTCACTAAAAGTGGTATAACCTTTGTTCTGTTTAAAATATTTTGATGAACTCTGGCCATCATGTGTAGATATGAATTGTCTTTAAACCTGGAAAATTTCATTTCGATATTTTTACTTTTGACCAAGATATTGGCCAGAATAATTGAATTGATTTTTTAAAACTTTTTGTTGCGTCGCGTTTTTGAATCGTCAAAAAACGGTGGGTGGCCTCACTAAAAGTGATGTAACTTTTGTTCTCTGTGAAATATTTTGATGAAATCTGGTCATCATGTGTAAATATGAATTGTCTTTAAGCCTGTAAAATTTCATTTCAAAATTCTTACTTCTGACCAAGATATGGACAAAACACCGTAGGGGGTTACTTTTTTATGGCCCACCCTGTATATCAACCTTACACGTTTATTTATCAGGCGATTTGGTGTTCGCGCTGTAGTCGAAAGCGCCTCCGAATACGAATCTTGAAGTGGCGCCGCTGATACCGCTGTAACAAGTGCTCATATACAACTATACAATTATACAATTAAACAATTATACAATTATACAATTATACAATTATACAATTATACAATTATACAATTATACAATTATACAATTATACAATTATACAATTATACAATTATACAATTATACAATTATACAATTATGCAATTATACAATTATGCAATTATACAATTATACAATTATACAACTATACAATTATACAATTATACAATTACATAGGCGGAAACTTGGGCGTAGACTTGGGGGGGGGGGACAACAAGTGTGGCCGAAGGAAAGACCCGAGATTTTTTTTAGTCATCTGGCCGAAAAGTCAAGAAAATGTTGTAACAATTATACATACATGTACAGTACATGCAATATCTTAGATTACCGCATACATGTACCTTCTCTTATTGTACGCCGCTGGTGCTTTTCAGAACAGCCCCATTCTGCCTGCCAGTCGGACTACTTTCGCGCCAAATGCGTCAGCGATGACGTCATCATGATAACGTCAGCACAGTACGGGCGGATGGAGATCAGCAAATGCGTGAAGGAGAACTTCGGATACCTCGGCTGCGCCAACGACGTTCTTCAGATCATGGACAGCTACTGCTCCGGTCGAAGGGAATGCAGCGTCCGAATCCTAGACGAGAACTTCATGAACGTCAAGCCATGTCACGATGACCTCAAGTCTTACCTGGAGGTCAAGTACACTTGTGTCAAAGGTAGGTTGCTGATTGGCCAACGGATGTTTGGCCTGTTGAAGAAATCTTCATATCACCATGGACACCATGCAGTAGCCTATATAAGTGTTGTGCAGATGGCAGTCCCCGAGTTTCTTTCGTTTACTCCATTCTTACAGCTGCAGTGTATTATACATGGCATATTATTATATATAGTCTGTATAGTATACTTAAGGCCTGATCCACTGTATTATAACCTACTGTATGATTATTATCTGTTATGGTCGCTTTGAATCTATTCTTATGTAATTTAGTCTATTATGGTGTATTATGATACTGATCTGCTCTAGTCGGCTACAATCTATTCTGGCTTATCCTATACTTATATTTTCTGATAAATAGGGAGTACTGTTCCTACATGTATACCTGTAACGGTGTAACCTGTCCTTGCTTTTTCTATTAAGTTCTGTTCGATTCTGTCAACTATAGTGAGACGTAGGAACGTCCATGCACGACTAGTTAGAAGGACAATGCAATTGGTTGAGTAAATCATTCGTTGACTTACAGAGCGCCAATCAATTCGGAGAAAAGAAACAGAAACAGATAGACAGAAAGACAGCGACATCAAGACAGAGACAGAGACAACAAGACAGAGACAGAGACAACAAGACAGAGACAGAGACAACAAGACAGAAAGACTGAGACAACAAGACAGAGACAGAGACAACAAGACAGAGACAGAGACAGAGACAACAAGACAGAAAGACTGAGACAACAAGACAGAGACAGAGACAGCAAGACAGCGACAACAAGACAGAGACAGCAAGACCGAGACAGAGACAAAGATGCTCGATTACATTGAGTGGCCAATTTCTGTGGACGCGGCAAAGTCACATCGGAAAGATTAATTTAAACATTAGAGAAATTTCCAAGCTATTCCCTACAGCCGCGATTTCCATATAATTACATCCCACCTTCCAACACATGCCCTCCCTCTTCCCTTTCTTCTACCCTCTCTCCCAGCCGCTCTGTCTCGTTAATCGCTGCTTTCTTTTCCTCTTGTCCGCTCCTTCTCTTACGGGCTCTCCTCTTCTGCTCTCTGTCTGTCTATCTATCTATCTGTCTGTCTGTCTGTCTGTCTGTCTGTCTGTCTGTCTGTCTCTGTTTGTTTATGGTTTTATAGACCTATACTCTCCATTCTACCATCCAAGATTCTACTCAGAGGCGTTCCCGACAATACAACGCGGACACTGAACCGGAGTTTCGCGCCGAAGCGCCCGAGGAATTGCGAGTGAAGGACTTAATGGCTAGGGGTTCCTACGTGGCAGTTAGAGGTCGATTCGACCCCGCAACCTTCCGGCTCCAATGCACCGAACATGCCCCCTACACCATCGCGCCCCATAACTGTGCATAAATAGCATTCAGGTATATAGGATTGACTGACACGGGAAGCATCATACGTTATAATAAATAAATTCATATAGATACAAGTCAGAAACGCATAGATATAATTATATAATATATGCTGCAAACTGAAGATGGACAGACGGAAGAGGGAGATATGATTGAGGAGGAGGAATAAGAGTGGGGGAAAGATAAAGAAGGGACAGAGGAGGAGGAGAAGGAGGAGGAGGAGAAAGATGTCGGCGGTGAGCACCAGAGCATTATGAGGATTGAAGACTAGTAAGATGAGACAGGAGAAGAAAAAGATGTTGGGGAGAAGGAGGAAGAAGAGAAGGAGAACGGGAAGTGGAGGACGATGAGGAGGAGGATGAGGATGATGATGATGAGGATGATGAGGAGGATCAGTGTGCGTGTGGAATGAAATGCATGATGGAGTGTTTGGAATGACAGTCGTGACAAGACAAGTCATAAGTTTTTTTCTTCGTCGTCGTTCGATGCATACATCCTATGCATATCCTTGCAGCAGCCAATTCCCTATTATCGCCAAGACACCTTCTCCTCCTCTCTTTCGTTCTTTGACAGCCTCTCTTCGTTCAATTGTCCGTCCATCTGTCCTCCTCACTCCTCTCTCCTTCTCTCTCTCCTTCTCGCTCCTTCTCCCTTCTCCCTCCTTCAGCCAGCGTCGTCAATCGTATGCAGCTGCAATCCCCTTAAATATAAATATCGCCCACTTGTCTGCAGGAAACAACCAACGACTTCACTCAAACATCCGAACCTACACACGATCAACATATTTGACCAAGCATACACATGTTCCCTCGCGCGCAAACACACACACACACACACACAAATATAGTAGTAGTAGTAGTAGTAGTAGTAGTAGTAGTAGTAGTAGTAGTAGTAGTAGTAGTAGTAGTAGTAGCAGCAGCAGCCGCAGCAGCAGCAGCAGCAGCAGCAGTAGTAGTAGTAGTAGTAGTAGTAGTAGTAGTAGTAGTAGTAGTAGTAGTAGTAGTAGTAGTAGTAGTATAGTAGCAGTAGTAGCAGTAGTAGCAGTAGCAGTAGTATTAGTCGTGGTGGTGGTGGTGGTGGTGGTGGTGGTGATGGTAGTAGTAGTAGTAGTTTAGTAGCTATAGATGTAGTGGTGGTGGTGGTGGTGGTGGTGGTGGTGGTGGTGGTGGTGGTGGTGGTGGTGGTGGTGGTGGTGGTGGTGGTGGTGGTAGTAGTATTAATAGTATTAGTAGTAGTAGTAATTGTTGTTGTAGCAGCAGCAGCAGTAGGCCTAATGGTAGGCTAGTAGTAGTATAGGCTTATAGAGATGGGCGAAAAAGATATACATAGGAGACAATACAATTCGCCAGGTTGCATGCTTCAAAGTTGTGCTCCTGCGTTTGTCTCTCTGAAGATCAATAATATTGCAAACTAACTTATTTACATAGGCGTAGGAGACGGGGGTCCAGGGGGGGCAAATGCCCCCCCAAATTTCGGGCAAGTCTAATTTTTCGGGCAAGCAGACCCGGAAAATAAAAAAAGTTTTAAATTTTTTAATTTTTTAAAAAAAATTCTGGTCTTTTTGCCCGAAAAATCAGACTTGCCCGAACAAAAAAGGTCGTTAGACCTTTCGGGCAAAACGTAACGGGAAATTTCAGAAGATTTCGGCCGGATGACTAAAAAAAGGTCGTCAGAATTTTCGGGCAAACGTAACGGGAATTTTTCTTAAGATTTCGGCCGGACGAAAAAAAAATTTTTCGGGCAAAAGTTTCATTTTTGCCCCCCCAACGCTGAAATGTCCCCTACGCCTATGCTTATTTATGTACATACTGTTGTGTGTGTGTGTGTGTGTGTGTGTGTGTGTGTGTGTGTGTGTGTGTGTGTGTGTTCACTGTTTGCTATGTTTCATGTTTTGTGCATGTTTCTATTGTTTATTTCTGTTTTCGTAGGATAACAATATTGTTTCCTTTCATTATGAAACATTTCTCATCGTTGATGTTAGAATCGCGTGCTATACACGAGGTCCCTGTTTTACTGCCAGCAGGCATGTGTGTGTGTGTGTGTCTATCTATCTGCCTGCCTGTGTGTCTGTCTGTCTGTCTGTGTGTCTGTCTGTCTGTTGTCTCTTGGAGATGAATGAGACACGTACATAAGGGTCACATATTTGCATCAATGCGTGTCTGTCTGCGTTGTATTGCATATTGTTTATCTTGCGTGATGTAGTGTCAGTAACATTTGACTGTAGCATTTGCGTATTCGTGGCTCTGTATACACATACAATGTATGTGCATTGATGGGAAAGCCAGTGAGAAATGGATGAGGAAGGGAAGAAAATCCAAGGTTAGGGCAACAGAGAGGGAGGAGGAAGAGGAGGAGAATGGAGGAGGGATTGACGAAAGAGACGCAAGAACTGGAGCAAGAGGAATTGGAGGAATAGCGAGAGAGAAAGAAACGGAGAAGAACATAAAATGGAGGAATCGGATGAAGAGAGGCAGAATGAAGAAGAATGAAGGAGAGAGAGAGAGGGAGGGAGAGAGAGAGACAGTCAGATAGACAGACAGACATGCAGACAGACACAAACAAAGCGAGACATAGAGAGGGACAGAGAGAAATAGAGAGAGGGTGGGATGAGAAGGAGGAGAACGGTTAGGGATGGAGGAGGAGGAGGCTGAGAGGCTGAGGATGGATGGATGTTCATTTTGGACTGCAGCTTCAGCAGCTTCAGCAGCAGTCGTATAACAAGAAGATGTCCTGTTTGCAATCGATTGGAAATCGGCGCATAGAGAAAGGAAGTCGTTCGAAGGAGAGGCATCACCAGCCAGACAAAGAGACATATTCACAGAGGCAGACACACAGAGACATGGACAGACACACAGAGACTGGGACAGACACAGGCTATCGATGCGCATAAAACTGCAGGTAGAAGAGAGAGAAAGCAAAGAAGCTGCAAAGGAATGCATGGCATTGGAGGAACGCAGCTTAAACGGACATTTTATATGGCGCAGGATGAACAAGTGAAGGAGGAGGACGACGAGGAGGAGGAGGATGAGGATCTGATGATGATAATAAAGATGATGATGATGCGATCATGAGGATGATGATAGGATGATGATTATAATAATATTAAAATTAAAATAATAATGACGATGACAATAACAACAACAACAACTACAATAATAATAATAATAATAATAATAATAATAAGGCACCCTCTCCATCCAGTCCCTCATCTTGGGAACGGCCTGGAATATCGACGACGATTCATCCGATTCAGCGCGGTCCGAGTGGATGCGGATTTCTGAGACGGGAGATCCAACGGAATATCCAGGTCACAAGCAGTCACTACTGGACAATCCGCTGTTGCTTACGACCGTGCTATCCATCGAGTCTAAGCTACAAGACCCATACGATCGGGCACGTCTAAAGGCCTCAATGGCACCACACGCCTCGGACTGGCTTCATGCCCTTCCGCTGACCGCTTTCGATCTCAGACTGAGCGACGAGGCTGTGAGAGTTGCGGTTGGCCTCCGACTGGGAACGGCCATCTGTGAGCCGCACACGTGTGTTTGTGGCGCCCCTGTTTCAGCAAGGGGCTCACATGGGCTTTCATGCTCCCTTGGATTCGGTAGACAGGCAAGACACGGCACCATCAACGACCTAGTCTACCGAAGTCTTAACAGAGCTGGAACTCCTGCAATCAAGGAGCCGTCGGGCCTCGCCAGGACTGACGGGAAACGACCGGACGGCCAGACCCTAATCCCATGGAGTAACGGGCGAGCGTTAATTTGGGACGCGACCGTGGTGGACACGGTAGCTGCCTCGTATGTTCTCGAAAACGCGACCGAAGCAGGGAGAGCGGCGGAGAAAGCCGCCACAAGGAAGCTTACGAAATATTTGGACCTTCAAAGGACATACCTCTTTTTTTCAAATTTTCAAATTGTTTTATTGATCCCACAAAAACGTAATTATTTTTTACAGAAAATATTATAAGACAATTATAATTAAAGTACTAGCACATTCGGAAAAGAGATTAGAATACTTTGTCCCGTTAGCCGTGGAAACTATGGGTCCCATCAACAACGAAGGTTCCGCCTTTGTATCCGAGATCGGTCGCCGGCTGTCGAAGATCTCTGGTGATTTGCGCGAAACAGGATATCTGTTCCAGAAGATCTCAATTACAATCCAACGCTTCAACGCAGTTGCCTACCAGGGCACCTTGTCTGGATTGCCCGGGGCCACGGTCCGGCAGCCATTAGAAAACTGAAGTTGACCTTTGAAATCTTCATCATAATAATTATAAAAATTGATTGTATATAATAATAATAATAATAATAATAATAATAATAATAATAATAATAATAATGAAGTACCTCAGGGCATAAAACAAAAATAATAATAATAATAATAATAATAATAATAATAATAATAAAAATAAAATAAAAATAATAATAATAATAATAATAAATACATGAGTAACATGACATGGGATGCCACAACCGTTCACACGTGTGCAAACTCGTATATTCATCTGACCTCCTTAACACCTGGAGCAGCAGCTCAAATGGCATCCACCAAGAAGACAGCAAATTATGCAGGAATCCCCAGTACACAGTACACACGATTTCATTCCAGTGGCACTGGAGGCCCCTGGTCCCATCAATGCACAGGGCCGGGAGTTTTTATCAGAACTAAGGCGGCGGTTGGCCATGGTGTCAGAAGACCAGCAGGAGACAGCACACCTCTTTCAGCGTCTTTCTGTTTGTACCCAACGCTTTAACGCTGTTTCTTTTCGCTATACCTTTGCACAATCGACCGGTGACGATGACCGTTAACTCCAGAACAACACAGATTTTATTATTTATTGTTTTTTAAAGCCTGGGGGATCATAATATATACCTCGCTAAAGAAGAAAAATAATAATAAATAATAATGGCCTTCAGGGGCACATTTGGGGTCTTCAGTGCTGACGAGGATCGGTAGTTCCAGAATGTTAATCTTAGGCTAGCTTTTAAAAACCTGTGGGATCATAAATAACTTGGGTAAAATTATAAGAACAAAAATAATAATAATAACATTAACAATAAGGTGTAAGTCCCTGAGGGATCACATGTACCTCGGGGCAAAAAATAATACAATGATATTAATAAAGGAACAACAGGTTTTATCTACTTTTGCTTTTGACTATGAATTGGCTGATTCCCGCTTTTTGTGCGTTGTAGCCTATAGAGATCTCAAGCTTACGACTACAATTACTATAGCGTGAGAGAAAGAAGGGCGTGAAACACAGATCAGGAGGATATAAGGGAGAGAAGAAGTAGGGAGGGACGGAGGGAGGACGGAGGGAAGTAGGGAGGGACGGAGGGACGGAGGGAGGACGGAGGGAAGTAGGGAGGGACGGAGGGATGGACGGAGGGCGGAGGGAAGGAGGGAGGTCTGCGGAGAAGTGCATCTATGAAGAATTGAATTGAAGCAAATGCGGAAAGCAAAGAAAGAGTTATAGACGGACCGAGAGAAACAACAATTTTAAGGCGATTATGACATCGAGTCTCGAGATAACATGAAATTAAAGAGAACTGATACGCAAATAATGAGGAAGAAACTTCAAGAAAGAGAGCCGAATAGATATCTGCAAATAGATACCTAGAGACGTAAAATTCGTAAATAGTTAATAGTAATGATGAAGTTGAAGGAGTTTGTGTTTTTAGAGGCGCCCTTATAACGGCATGTGCGGTGTTACGGCGCTATAGAAAATGTCGTCATTATTATTGGTATAGTAGTAGTTTGTAGAAGTTGATACACGCATAGAAAGTGTGGCAGTGTATAATTATAGTGGAGTTCAATGTTGAGAGGAGAGTTGAGAGATTGATGTGTGAGTCTGTGAGTTGTGACGCAAGAGAATCGCATGACAACAGTTGAAGACGAAACGTATCTTCTGCATGCAATGAAAATGAAAAGATGAACTGTCATTAGCACCGTTCAGCCATTGTCCATTTCATATCATATCCATCACTCTCTTTGCCTCTCTCTCTCTCTCTCTCTCTCTCTCTCTCTCTCTCTCTCTCTCTCTCTTTCTCTCTCTCTCTCTTAGTTTATATATTCGTCTGCCTGTCTGCGTATCTGCCAACCCATCCGCCCTTTAATCCATCACTCCATCAATCCAGCCATCCATTCATCCAGCCATCTATCAATCCATCCATCCATCCGTACATCCATCCATCCATCAATCAATCAATCCACTCATTCATCTGTCTATGTGTTTGTCTGTCTGTCCGTCCGTCTGTCTGTCTGTCTGTTTATCTATCTACCTCTATACCTACACAGAATGCCATACCATTATTGTTCCATTTCTATTTGTATATGTCTCTTTAACAGACTGTTTCTTTATGTCTATATCTGTATCTTTCTTTTTCTCTTCATGATGTATACTGTCCTTCGTTACCGAACTGTCTGTCTATCAGCTTCTTGAGCTCACCCCACTCTCTGTCTGTCTGTCTGTCTGTCTGTATGTCTGTCTGTCTTACTCTTCATGTGGTGTCTGTCTGTCTGTCTGTTTTTGTCCTGGTCATCCCCATTCTCTGCCCTCCGGTGTCTGTCCCTCTGTGTCTGTTTGTCTTTCTCTCCATCCAATGCCTTACGGATGCATTCAATCTCTAATGGACGACCAGAATGAATACGAAGAAGAGAGAGGAATAAGATAATGAAGAGAAGTCAAGGAGCAAACATGTAGAAGGATGTGGTGAGAGAGGATGAGGATGAAGTGCAGACAGAGAATGAGAGACAGACAAACAGACAGACAGACAGACAGGTGGGCAGAGAGACTGGGAGGCATAAAGAGAGAGAGATAGAGAGAGAGAGAGAGAGAGAGAGAGAGAGAGAGAGAGACAGACAGACAGACAGACAGACAGACAGACAGACAGACAGACAGACAGACAGACAGACAGAGACAGAGACAGAGACAGAGACAGAGACAGAGACAGAGACAGAGACAGAGACAGAGACAGAGACAGAGACAGAGACAGAGACAGAGACAGAGACAGAGACAGAGACAGAGACAGAGACAGAGACAGAGACAGAGACAGAGACAGAGACAGAGACAGAGACAGAGACAGAGACAGAGACAGAGACAGAGACAGAGACAGAGACAGAGACAGAGACAGAGACAGAGACAGAGACAGAGACAGAGACAGAGACAGAGACAGAGACAGAGAGAGAGAGAGAGAGAGAGAAAGAGAAAGAGAAAGAGAAAGAGAGAGAGACAGAGAGAGCTAGAAAAAAACACACAGGAAAGTGGGAGCTGTTTCGATAGTCGCTTTTCTAATGCGATATTTCCCCTCGGGATTCGATTCCCACTCTCTCAACTTCCCCACACACCTGTCCTGTCAGTCATCGCCTCCTCAATCCCATATGGTCAGATGTCTCACTGTGCGTACCTCTTCATCAGCCTGTCTGTGTGTTTCTCTGCCTCTCTCTGTATCTCTCTGTCTCTGTCTCTCTCTGTCTGCCTCTGTCTTTCTGTTGTCTCTCTGTCTCTCTGTCTCTCTGTCCTTCTGTCTGTCTGTCTGTCTGTCTGTCTGTCTGTCTGTCTGTCTGTCTGTCTGTCTGTCTGTCTGTCTGTCTCTCTCTCTCTCTCTGCTTTTAGTGCACTTCACTTTATCTCGTTTCTTGTTGTCATCTGTTGACTCTCCACAGTCGCTTCCGTCATGTTTAATTGTTTTTTAAATGAACAACGTACGTCACGCTATGCTAAATCATTAAATATTCAATCTAATCTATAATCATATTGAATCTAATCTAATCATGTCTAGTCCAGCTTAGTCTAGTCTCATCTGTAACCTTTCTATGGCGCCACTATACGAAAGACACAAGGCTGTCTTTTCCGACTTTTCGATGGTCCTTTCGAAGGTCATCAGTAAACCGTCTCAACGAAGCTAATAATTGTGTGAAGCAACAATGACTTACATGTATGCTGACGTGGCAGAGATCCTCCTCTGTCAGAAGTTGGATCAGTTGGCATTTTGGCTACAGATAGTCATATGAACATTCTGCTGTGTACACTGTACAGAAAGACTACAATCCACTTGGAATTGGGGTATGAAAAAATACTTTGCTATGAGGCTCTAAGAAATATGGGGGGTTGAAACCTCCCCCGGCAATTCCCACCCTGGTTCGGATGACTTAGATTTAAATGAAAGTAACATTGCGCTGGACAGAATGTTGTCATTTGAACGATTCACGCGGTCTGTGGGTCAGCGGGTCGTCAGCGTCATTATTGTCTCTTTTTTCTATTCGATTTAAATCGAATCTTTGCTATAATAATAATTATTATTACTTTACATTACGGTGTCACGTAGTCCTCGGGAACAGATACGGAAGTGAGGAAGACGCTCTTTTGAAACCAATGGGACAGACTCACTTGACATTGGGGGGGAAGCAAGGTTTGTTGCTGTTTAACGACCCTGTGTCATATTAATGTCGCCCTCCTTCTTTATCCAGGCTTGGGACTGGCACTGCCAAAGTGCAAGCAAGGGGCGTCGTCGTTGTTACATTTTATAGGTATACCTAAATGCGTTGTCTAGACCGACGATGGAAGTGATTAATGACGCATGGATGATGAACTTAATGATCTGATTGCATCATTGTAATTGTGTCCAGTCGTTTCACCGAGTCGCCAGGATTGCCAGCAGCATCGTCCGATCGCGCTGACCAATCTGACCGGAAGTCTGGCCAGTCTCGTTTCAGCAGAGACCGGATGTGGCACAGCCGACTCTCCATGGTCCATTTCCGGTCTGCCGGGACAAAGGGTCAACATAACCCTCTTCGACTTCTCCGTCGACTCCGTACGGATGACGGACGCTGTGGTCGGGGGCGGAGGAGGTCCGGAGTTAGGAGGTGGAGGAGGGGGAGTGGCCTCCTTGGGAGGGACGGTGGGAGGAGGTGGAGGTGGGGGAGGGTCGAGGATCTGTGTTGTCTATGCAACGATCCGTGAATCGAGTGGGCGACGAAGCGTGACGATCTGCGGGGGAGAGGCACGCAGGAAAGTCGTCCATGTGAGTCTGGATAACTGCATCGAAATCCGGATGATCAGCAATCAACCGGAAGCGGTCAGCTTTCTCATCCAATACGAAGGTCAGTCAACGACGACGACGACGACGACGACGATCATTTGGATGATGACGATGATGAGGATCGATGATGATGATGACGACGATCGTGGTGATGATTATTACGTCGATGATTAGTTTTGATTACTATGATTATCATAAATTATTTTTCTATTATAACGAAATTTTTATGCGCGTACGTTCACAGTCATCATCATCATCACCATCATAATTGTTCTCTGCCAGTTGGCAGGTTCCTACATCCAATGGCACCACTCATTTCCTCTCATTGTTGAGCATCCTCTTTTAGCTGTTGATATCCCTCCCGCATCAACCAGTCCAGAAGCTTCTGCCTCGGTCTTCCTCTTCCTTTCGTACTTCCATTCTTCCCTCTCATTTAAGGGTGTCTCCTACGTTCACATGCAGTTCACATTGAAATTTTAATCGGAGGCGCGGACACTTAGTTGCGATTGACGATGAGAAGTTGAATGAAGATGACAGCAGTTACTGTATTCGAATTATTATGTTTGGCCTGTATTGATAAATGAGGTGTTGAAATGAAAGGTTGGTTGTTTGAATTAGAGTCTATGTTGGTGGGCTGTTTAAGGGTTATGGGGTCCTGATAGAATGATAACGACTACGACAACGACGATGATTATTATGAGGACCACGTGAATGACTCTGATTGTTATGATTTCTATTGTGACAATGCTGCAGCAGGTGGTTGTGATGGTTGAGGTGGTGATGATGATGATGATGATGATGATGATGATGATGATGATGATGATGATGATGACGATGATGATGATGGTGATGATGATGATGGTTGTGATGATGATGATGATGATGATGATGATGATGATGATGATGATGATGATGATGATGATGAAGCAACTGCTCTACACTTCTTAGTTACTCGGCGCTGAGGATCCATCTTCCTCCTCCTGTGTTTTATGTAGCGCCATTGTTTTGTCTGCCTTACAGTGATTGGTTGTCCGGATATGGATGCTCCTGCTGGCGGTTGGATGAGGCGGATGGATGAGATGGTTCTGTTCGGATGCAACCAAGGACCAGAGACGTGGAAGCTGATCTGCAGAGGAATCGAATGGACCGGAGAGATGGGAAACTGCTCCATTGGTATAGACTATAGACACCTGTAACCGATATATATATATACACATGTATATATATATGCATTCATACATTGATCGAATGAATGAGTGAGTGTGTGAATGAATGAATGAATGAATGAGTGAGTGAGTGAGTGAGTGAATAAGTGAGTGAATGAGTGAATGAATGAGTGAATGAATGATTGAATGAATGAATGAGTGAATGAATGAATAAATGAGTGATCGAGTGAATGAATGAATGAATGAGTGAATAAATGAATGAATGAATTAGTGAGTGAGTGAATGAATGAATGAATTGATTAATGAGTGAGTGAGTGAGTGAGTGAATAAATGAATGAGTGAATGAATGAATGAATGAATGAATGAATGAATGAATGAATGAATGAATGAATGAATGAATGAATGAATGAATGAATGAGTGAATGAACGATCTGCAAACTCACTTAATTAATGTTTCATTGAGTGATTGGCTGATTCATTGCTCGATGGATTTGTTCGATCACAGACTGATTGACTGGCTGATTGACTGGCTGATTGACTGGCTGATTGACTGGCTGATTGACTGGCTGATTGACTGACTGATTGACTTGCTGATTGACTTACTGATTGACTGGCTGATTGACTGGCTGATTGACTGGCTGATTGACTGGCTGATCGACTGGCTGACTGACTGGCTGATTGATTGACTGGCTAATTGACTGACTGTTTGACTGGCTGATTGACTGGCTGATTGACTGGCTGACTGACTGGCTGATCGACTGGCTGGTTGACTGGCTGATTGACCTCAATGATTGATTGGCTGATTGACTGACTGGATAACTGGCTAAAACTGATCTGCTTAACTGCTGTGAAATTTGGATTGGCATCGATCTATATGTATAGGCTTTGCATGTACCAGAGCATTCGTGTATGACTTTCAGAAGCATGTCTAGGCCTTATTGTCTATCTATGTCAGGAGCGAATAAGAAATAGACCATGGCAGTCTTCAGTTCTTCACTTAAATTAATTGGCTGCTTGCTTGATCTATCTCTGCGAGACTAATTAGATGATTAGGTCATAGACTGTATCCTGCAAACGAATGGAGTCAGTAAGTTAAGAAGACATTTTGCCTGAATCCAACAACGGTCGTCTGTTGTATCTGATGATGATGATGATGATGATGATGATGATGATGATGATGATGAAATTGATGATGACGACGACGACGACGACGACGATGATGATCTTTTGCCTGCGGACGATAATGAACCTGCTGTTGCATGGGAACCTGACGAGAGAGATGTTGTTCCTTGCATTCCATAAATTAAGACGCGTGCACCTGCTAAAGATGAAGCCACGTGGTCGCAGGTGCTTGCCGTTGGCGCTATTTAGACTCCGACTGCTAAGTGCTTAAAGAGATTTTTCTATGCTGAAGACTAATGTATGGCAACGCCGATGCCACGAAATGAACAGCCTCAAAGTTCACCCTACACACATTAATAAAACCCAACTGGAATAGATGAAAAATCACATCTGTGCATCAGTTAGCGGCTTTGGATATATAGGCTAATGTCTTTATCGGTTTCAAACAATAATTTGCATTAATTTTTAAGAAACCCGATCACTCATCTGACCTTCTGTATACACAGGCTTGCCAAATCTAGCCTCATGCTGCCTGCGGACCGTAGGTTGGCCAGCTTTGCCTTAGATTAATTTATTATTATTATTAACGACTGAACGATTGTAGTTGCTTTTGTTGAAAGTTTCAGCACAAGTGGAGTTGACAACGGAACTGAACGCAGACGATGTTCTTGAATTGCCCTGGGGTAAGAGCAGTCAAATCGGTCATCGACCCTAAGCCCTACCATCTGTCTGTCTTACTGTCTGTGCCTGTCTTACTGTCTGTGTCTGTGTGTTAGTTCGCTTTTGTCTGTATCTTCCATCGTTTCCAGATCAATTGGAATCCCAGACTGCAGCGCGCCTCTAAGGCGTCTTTGATAATGACGACGACCATTAGGGTGATAACAATAGGAAGTTCAAGCACGCAGACACGCCCGGCACCTCACCCTTCCCCCTGCTCGCTGTCTTCATCTTTCTCTCTCTCTCTCTCTCTCTCTCTCCCTCTCTCCCTCCTATCCATTCTTCCCTTGCTCCTTCCCGTGTCCTCTTTTCATTCGTTCTGTGGCAATTCGACCACTTGCAGCAGAGATTAGGTCAATGGCTCCTTGCATTGTCATCTTGGATCGACACAACCCATTGTACGTACGTCTCGTTGCCTCCAACTCCATTCTTTCCTCTACCATCACCTCTTCTTCCTTCTTCTTATTCCTTCTCCTCCATCCCAATCAGCTCTTCTTCCTAGTCTTCCTCCAGTATTTTCCTCCCCACCTCTTCCACTCACTCTCCTCAACCTCCACCACTAGTACTTCCTCCTCCTCCTCCTTCTGTCCTCCACATCCATCGTCACTACCAGTTCCATTCCCTCCTCCTCCTCCTCCTTCTCCGGATATCCTCCTCCTTATCGTCCATCTCATTTCATAATATAACTCCCTTCCATTCTATTCTATTCTGGAAACTTCTATGATGCCGTTATTGTGTTGCCCCAAGCATCAATCGATGATCGCCCCATAAGTCACCCCATGCATATCCTCCTTTCTCCCCTTCATCCGCTCTATCTTGCTAATCGTGCTTCTCTTCCTCCTGCACTTCCTCCTCCTTAATTCTTCTCCTCCAACTCCTCCTCGTCCTCCTTCTCCTCGTCCTCGTCCTCGTCATACTCCTCCTCCTCTTTGTCCTCCTTCTCCTCCTCCTCCTCCTCCTCCTTCTCCTCCTCCTCCTCTTCGTCCTCGTCCTCCTTCTCCTCCAAGTCCTCGTCTTTCTCCTCTGCATTGCTGTCTATCCGCATACCTTTTCCAGTGCTCAGCGGTCCCGTGCCTCTGGCAGAGATGTGTTCGTCTGTAGGTGCGTGCATACGTGTGCGGCTTAACTGTCCAATCCAATTGCATCAACCTTTGTACGTCATTGACTGCGTTGACCTACCCAGATTTAATTAGGTTGGGTCATCGCCAGACGATGCGACTCGTAATTGGTCGAGACGGAAGAAAGCTAATTAGAATTTATGTGGAAATGATGAACATCGATCAACAGCCATCACGAACAGAACTCAACCATCGATCTATGCTGAACCAAAATAAATATCCCATTCAATCCATCCATTCATCCATCCATCTATGATCCATCCATCCATCCATATATCCACCCATCCATCTATTCATCTTTACATCCATCCGATCATCATCCATTCATTCATCTATCCATGATCCATCCTTTCATCCGTCCATGCATCCTTCCATCCGTCCATTCATCTTTGCATCCATCCGCCCATCATCCATCTAGCCAGCCATTTATTCATCCATCAATGATCCATCCATCATCCATCCATCCATCCATGATCCATCCATTCATCCATCCATTCATCTATCCACCCATCATACATCCATTCATCAGTCATTCCGTTTATCTATCAATTCATTTATGTGGTCGCTCATCCATCTAACCTATTCTAATCTAATCCGTTGATCCATTCTGTTTGTATATTTCGTCTGTCATTGGATTATTTGTCTGCTAGGTTTGTCTCTGATCATAATTGTGGCTTTGGCTTTCTCCATCTGGTTCATCATTCTCACCATCGGAATTCTCTGCTTCAGAAGGTGAACAACTTATTATTCTATCATAATTATAAATATTGAACAACAACTGACCATGAACCATTGTTCCATTTGATCAGTTATTCAATGCTGCATCATAGTTTGATCAAACAGAATTAATCCGAAGTTTCTTTACTTGATCGTTTACCATTGTGCTTATTGTTGCCCTTTATTCTTGTCATTATTTTTATTTCGGTAGTTTTTGTTTTACCGAAAAGATGTTCTGCTACATGCAGGTCTATAATTTCACACTCGTTGCTCTAAATCTATCATACTGTCATCTGTCATAAATGCATGTATGACTTGCATGTAGGCCTATATGGTCATTGATATAGCGCCTTAACAGAATCTCACGAAGGTCTTAACGTAGTTACCCAACAGATCTATAAACAGATGCGATTTAAGAGCTTTTGAGAATGTTTCCTGTTGCATGCGATGCAATGTTGCGATTATTGTCAATGGAAGGCTGTTCCAGTATGAAGGTCCAATCTATACATAATGTATATTATTATATCCATCTTATCAACTTCTTCTCATTTGCTTCCACTCTTTCCCTCTTTTCAGGTCTATCCTGGTTTTTGTATAATCCGTTTGAAAACTATGCATCCCCTCCCTTTAGGCCTATCTCCCTCCTTCCCTTCTACCTATCCCACTTCTCTTTCAAAATCTTCTCATCAGTCTTTCTTCCTCTTTCTATTCCATCTTCATCTCCCACTTTCCCTCTAAAAGATTATTCCCTTTCCAGATCTGTTTCTCCGTTCCTTGAGAATCATCGTAATCCATACATCGTTGCAGAAACAAGTCTTCTATCAATCTATCTCATTCCGCCGACCAGAATCATCTGGCTTTTGAAAGTCTTCCTTCCTCTTTACCCGCCTGTCTCCATCCACCCTCTCCTTCTCTCATCTCTCCGTCTCCATGGCCCTCTCCTACTATCTGTCCCTCTCCGCTTGACATCATGTCCAGCCGAGCGTGGACAAACAATTACCAGCCGACCGTACATGGTCTGCAGCTCGGCCAACGACGCCTCTAAGCGTATAATTAGCCCAACTGAATAGAAGTCTCCCTCTCTGTTCCTCTCTCTTCCTCTCTGTTCCTCTCCGTTCCTCTGTATCTGTCGCTATGCCTCACTATGTCTCTGCATCTCTCTCTCTCTCTCTCTCTCTCTCTCTCTCTCTCTCTCTCTCTCTCTCTCAGTCTGTCTCTCCATCTTCTTATTCTTTGTCGCTGCATCCGTTCCACCATATGCATCGCTTTCATCTTCTGAAGAACTTCTATGGTCCGTTCATTCGTTGGTCCGCGTCCTATAATTTATAGGCCTAGTCCTCTGTATAATCGTCCTGTCATGGTCCTCTGTAGTCGTCCTATCATGGTCCTCTGTAGTCGTCCTATCATGGTCCTCTGTAGTCGTCCTATCATGGTCTTCTGTAGTCGTCCTATCATGGTCCTCTGTAGTTGTCCTATCGTGGTCCTCTGTATAATCGTCCTATCATGGTCCTCTGTATAATCGTCCTTGTATGGTCCTCTGTAGTCGTCCTATCATGGCCCTCTGTATAATCGTCCTATCATGGTCCTCTGTAGTCGTCCTATTATGGTCCTCTGTAGTCGTCCTATCATGGTCCTCTGTAGTCGTCCTATCATGGTCCTCTGTATATTTGTCCTATCATGGTCCTCTGTAGTCGTTCTATCATGGTCCTCTGTAGTCGTCCTATCATGGTCCTCTGTATAATCGTCCTATCATGGTCCTCTGTATAATCGTCCTATCATGGTCCTCTGTAGTCGTTCTATCATGGTCCTCTGTAGTCGTCCTATCATGGTCCTCTGTAGTCGTCCTATCATGGTCCTCTGTATAATCGTTCTATCATGGTCCTCTGTAGTCGTCCTATCATGGTCCTCTGTATAATCGTTCTATCATGGTCCTCTGTAGTCGTCCTATCATGGTCCTCTGTATAATCGTCCTATCATGGTCCTCTGTATAATCGTCCTATCATGGTCCTCTGTAGTCGTTCTATCATGGTCCTCTGTAGTCGTCCTATCATGGTCCTCTGTAGTCGTCCTATCATGGTCCTCTGTATAATCGTTCTATCATGGTCCTCTGTAGTCGTCCTATCATGGTCCTCTGTATAATCGTTCTATCATGGTCCTCTGTAGTCGTCCTATCATGGTCCTCTGTATAATCGTCCTGTATGGTCCTCTGTATAATCGTCCTATCATGGTCCTCTGTATAATCGTCCTGTATGGTCCTCTGTATAATCGTCCTATCATGGTCCTCTGTATAATCGTGCTATCATGGTCCTCTGTAGTCGTCCTATCATGGTCCTCTGTAGTCGTTCTATCATGGTCCTCTGTAGTCGTCCTATCATGGTCCTCTATATAATCGTCCTATCATGGTCCTCTGTAGTCGTCCTATCACGGTCCTCTGTATAATCGTCCTATCATGGTCCTCTGTATGATCGTCCTATCATGGTCCTCTGTAGTCGTCCTATCATGGTCCTCTGTAGTCGTTCTATCATGGTCCTCTGTAGTCGTCCTATCATGGTCCTCTGTATAATCGTCCTAGCATGGTCCTCTGTAGTCGTCCTATCATGGTCCTCTGTATAATCGTCCTATCATGGTCCTCTGTAGTCGTCCTATCATAGTCCTCTGTAGTCGTCCTATCATGGTCCTCTGTATAATCGTCCTAGCATGGTCCTCTGTAGTCGTCCTATCATGGTCCTCTGTATAATCGTCCTATCATGGTCCTCTGTAGTCGTCCTATCATAGTCCTCTGTAGTCGTCCTATCATGGTCCTCTGTAGTCGTTCTATCATAGTCCTCTGTAGTCGTCCTATCATGGTCCTCTGTATAATCGTCGTATCATGGTCCTCTGTAGTCGTCCTATCATGGTCCTCTGTATAATCGTCCTATCATGGTCCTCTATAGGCTATAATCTTCCTGTATGGTCCTCTGTAGTCGTTCTATCATGGTCCTCTGTATAATCGTCCTATCATGGTCCTCTGTATATTCGTCCTATCATGGTCCTCTATAGGCTATAATCTTCCTGTATGGTCCTCTGTAGTCGTTCTATCATGGTCCTCTGTAGTCGTCCTATCATGGTCCTCTGTATAATCGTCCTATCATGGTCCTCTATAGGCTATAATCTTCCTGTATGGTCCTCTGTAGTCGTTCTATCATGGTCCTCTGTATAATCGTCCTATCATGGTCCTCTGTATATTCGTCCTATCATGGTCCTCTATAGGCTATAATCTTCCTGTATGGTCCTCTGTAGTCGTCCAATCATGGTCCTCTGTAGTCGTCCTATCATGGTCCTCTGTATAATCGTCCTATCATGGTCCTCTGTATAATCGTCCTATCATGGTCCTCTGTAGTCGTCCTATCATGGTCCTCTGTAGTCGTCCTATCATGGTCCTCTGTAGTCGTCCTATCATGGTCCTCTGTATATTCGTCCTATCATGGTCCTCTGTAGTCGTCCTATCATGGTCCTGTGTAGTCGTCCTATCATGGTCCTCTGTAGTCGTCCTATCATGGTCCTGTGTAGCAGGGGTTATTTTAACGTGCAGCTGGACACAAAGTGTGTAGTTGGAAAACGAATTTGTGCAGTTGAAAATCAGGTTTTGTGCAGTTATTTTTTTACACACAATCGCATAAACAATGTAAGTATATAGCTAAAATATTTTAATTAAACTAATTGTAAAAAACAAGATTATAAGACATTTTTGCCGTGAATTTAACTTTACATTTCTACTGACAACTCTATTGGCATAAAATACAAAAAAACAAGTCTATAGAGATACATGTAAATGGCATATTCAAACAAGCTGTCTGATGCAAGCCATAGGCCTACGACGCTTAGCTAAACGAAATCAAATGCAAGATTCCCAGTTTGAAACAAAGTAATGAGTTAAAAACAAAAGCCATGTGGAGCACAGGGCTTCTCTGCTTTTGTGCTTACAACTTCAATAATTTTAAACAATAGACGTGAAAGCATATAAACATCGCAAACAATCTTACACTGTTTCCCAAGTTTCCCAAGTTTCCCAAGTTTCCCAAGTTTCCAAAGTTTCCAAAGTTTCCAAAGTTTCCCAAGTTTCCAAAGTTTCCAAAGTTTCCCAAGTTTCCCAAGTTTCCCAAGTTTCCCAAGTTTCCCAAGTTTCCCAAGTTTCCCAAGTTTTCCAAGTTTCCCAAATTTCCCAAGTTTCCGAAGTTTCGCAAGTTTTCCAAGTTTCCCAAGTTTTCCGAGTTTTCCAAATTTCCAAAGTTTCCAAAGTTTCCAAAGTCTCCAAGGTTTCCCAAGTTTCCCAAGTTTCCCAAGTTCCCCAAGTTTCCCAAGTTTCCCAAGTTTTCCGAGTTTCCCAAGTTTTCCAAGTTTCCCAAGTTCCCCAAGTTTCCCAAGTTTTCCAAGTTTTCCGAGTTTCCCAAGTTTCCCAAGTTTTCCAAGTTTCCCAAGTTTCCCAAGTTTCCCAACTTCCCCAAATTTCCCAAGTTTTCCAAGTTTCCCAAGTTTCCCAAGTTTCCCAAGTTTTCCAAGTTTCCCAAGTTTCCCAAGTTTCCCAAGTTTCCAAAGTTTCCCAAGTTTCCCAAGTTTCCCAAGTTCCTCAAGTTTCCCATGTTTCCCAAGTTTCCAAAGTTTCCAAAGTTTCCAAAGTTTCCAAAGTTTCCCAAGTTTTCCAAGTTTCCCAAGTTTCCAAGTTTTTCAAGTTTCCCAAGTTTCCAAAGTTTCCAAAGTTTCCAAAGTTTCCAAAATTTCCCAAGTTTCCCAAGTTCCCCAAGTTTCCCAAGTTTCCCAAGTTTCGCAAGTTTCGCAAGTTTCCCAAGTTTCCCAAGTTTTCCTAGTTTCCCAAGTTTCCCAAGTTTCCCAAGTTTTCCGAGTTTCCCAAATTTCCAAAGTTTCCAAAGTTTCCAAAGTTTCCAAGGTTTCCCAAGTTTCCAAGTTTCCCAATTTTCTCAAGTTTCCCAAGTTTCCCAAGTTTCCCAAGTTTCCCAAGTTTCGCAAGTTTTCCAAGTTTCCTAAGTTTTCCTAGTTTCCCAAGTTTCCAAAGTTTCCAAAGTTTCCAAAGTTTCCCAAGTTTTCCAAGTTTCCCAAGTTTTCCAAGTTTCCCAAGTTTCCCAAGTTTCCCAAGTTTCCCAAGTTTCCGAAGTTTCGCAAGTTTCCCAAGTTTCCCAAGTTTTCCAAGTTTCCCAAGTTTTCCGAGTTTTCCAAATTTCCCAAGTTTCCAAAGTTTCCCAAGTTTCCCAAGTTTTCCGAGTTCCCCAAGTTTCCCAAGTTTCCCAAGTTTCCCAAGTTTCCCAAGTTTCCCAAGTTTCCCAAGTTTTCCAAGTTTCCCAAGTTTTCCAAGTTTCCCAAGTTTCCCAAGTTTCCCAAGTTTCCAAAGTTTCCCAAGTTTTCCAAGTTTCCCAAGTTTCTCAAGTTTCCCATGTTTCCCAAGTTTCCAAAGTTTCCAAAGTTTCCCAAGTTTCCCGAGTTTTCCAAGTTTCCCAAGTTTCCCAAGTTTTCCAAATTTCCCAAATTTCCCAAGTTTCCCAAGTTTCCCAAGTTTCCCAAGTTTTCCAAGTTTACCAAGTTTCCAAAGTTTCCAAAGTTTCAAAACTTTCCCAAGTTTCCCAAAGTTTCCAAAGTTTCCCAACATCCCCAAGTTGCCCAAATTTCCCAAGTTCCCCAAGTTTTCCAGGTTCCCCAAGTTTCCCAAGTTTCCCAAGTTTACCAAGTTTCCAAAGTTTCCAAAGTTTCCAAAGTTTTCCAAGTTTCCCAAGTCTCCAAAGTTTCCCAAGTTTTTAAAGTTTCCCAAGTTTCTCAAGTTTCCCAAGTTTCCAAAGTGTCCCAAGTTTCCCAAGTTCCCCAAGTTTCCCAAGTTTCCCAAGTTTCCCAAGTTTCCCAAGTTTCCCAAGTTTTCCAAGTTTTCCAAGTTTTCCAAGTTTCCCATGTTTCCGAAGTTTCGCAAGTTTCCCAAGTTTTCCAAGTTTCCAAAGTTTCCCAAGTTTTCCAAGTTTTCCAAGTTTCCCAAGTTACCCAAGTTTCCTAAGTTTCCAAGGTTTCCCAAGTTTCCCAAGTTTCCAAAGTTTCCAAAGTTTTCCAAACGAAGCTGAAGCCACCCCCCCCCCCCCAAATGAATCAAGCCGTTGTATGCTTACCGCTAAATAGACTACCGCATGGACGGCGTCCGTGCAGTTTCGGATGACCGGCCATGACTGCCTAAAAATGGCTTCATTTGAGGTTGACAGCCAAAAATGCGCTGGTCGCTGGGGCTCCGAGCCAGACCCCGCTGGGAAGCTTATAATTATTACGGTAAAGACAAAACCTTTCTCTTTTACAGTAGCAGTTTGATTTTTAGTGTTTTCCTGGTAGCTTGAGCCTTGCGACACTGAAAAAACGACTTACTCTTAAAGTTGTCGCGACTTTACCGTTAACAAATAGCTGGCAAACAAGAGCCTAAAAATGGCTCCATTTCAGGTCGACGCAGCCAAAAATGCGCTTGTCGCTGGGGCTCCGCCCCAGACCCCGCTGGGGAGCTTACGACGCTCCCTCAGACCCCCTAGTTGGGGCGGACTTCGTGCCTTAGGTCACTCGCAACTTCGCACCTAATTCGACGCCACCACTCACGACCAATTACAATACAGCGTCCTTGCACTTCTTTTTTACACTTTAAGCACTGGTCATACTTAAGGCTTAAGCCCTCCCCCAAACGAAAAATCCTAGTTACGTCCCTGTACTATAGGCTTCTCTAAATGTCTTTTTAAATTTTAAATTAGCGTATTATTCCAAATCGGAAGACAATGAACTTTCAAAATATTTTTTAACTGCACAAAAATGCTTTTACAACTCAATAATTCATTTTTCGTTTAATCAACACTTCAGGCTGGCAGAACACAGCATATTTAGGCCTACATACAACTAATTTTACAAAGGTTTTATGTATAAGTTCAGTTTATATAGGCCTATGCAAAATAAATAAATAAATAAATATTTTGCTTGAATTAATATTAATTGATCCATGTTTGTTAGGTAAAAAAAAGCAACAACAAAAACTGCAAATATCCATTTAGAACTGCACATTGTGTGTAGAACTGCACGTTAAAAAGCTCTGTTTGTCTCAGTAATGACCAATTTACCCGATGTAGGATGCTATTCTGATAATTATGTGCAGTTGAGAAGTTTCCTTAAAATAACCCCTGCTGTGTAGTCGTCCTATCATGGTCCTCTGTAGTCGTCCTATCATGGTCCTCTGTAGTCGTTCTATCATGGTCCTGCCTGCGTCGTTGGATCTCTTTCGTTCTATGTGCAAATGAGATTTTTGCGACGACGACGACAACGACGCACAGACAGACGGACCGAGGGCCACACTGTCAGTCACTGATGGGCGAATTTATGGAGCGCCTTTTCTCCGACTGTTTGTATTCATGGAACGTCGTCTGTTGCGGTGAGTGGAGGGGTGATTGAAGGGGAGATGGGAAAGGGTGATGGGGGAGGAGGAGGAGGAGGAGGAGGAGGAGGAGGAGGAGGAGGAGGAGGAGGAGGAGGAGGAGGAGGAGGAGGAGGAGGAGGAGGAGGGAGCGCGGCAGGAACTGCTTAGAGACTGGACTTCAAAGGGACATCTCTGGATGTATACAGCAGGCAATAACGTGGCCGCAGTCACGGAACAATAGCACACGCCTTGTTATACTAGAGAAAAGAATTCGCATATTCCACTGTTAGGATATAAACCGATTTCCTATTATGTCCTATTTCCTATTCTTACAATCAAGGTGTCCTACGAACATTAATTTTTACTCATGTGTACTATTTTCCTTTGCTGTCTACCTTGGTTATTTGTTTGTTTGTCTGTTGTTCTTTCTCAGAATAAACTGATTTTGATTTGATTTGATTTGATTCTACTCTATTAAATCCGATCATATTAAATTTTTATAGGCCTACATACTATTCTACTGAGTCATTTTCTGATACCCTACTCAATAATTATTTTGTTCTATTGTTTTGCTTTGGTTATGTTCTATTCTAGTTGTGTTCCTTTCTATTCCATAGGCCCCTATCTGGTTTGTTCCATTACATTTCTATTCTATTCTATCCCCCGTTCCGTTCAATTCCAGTTTGTTCTGTTCAATTGTACTTTCTTCTGCTCTCTTCTATTGCTGTTCGGTTCGATTCTCTGTCTGTTCTGTCCCATTCCGCTAAAGTTCTGCTCTACTATATATATATATATTCTATTTCTGTCCTGTTCTATATCTACTCGGTTATATTGTATTTCTGTTCTTTCTCTATTTTTTAATCATATTCCATCATGCTCTGGTCTATTTAGTTCTGTTCTACTGTATTCCGTTTTAGTCTATTCCGCTGTATTCCAATCTGATCTGTATTCTACAGTGGGCAGATCTACTCTATGTTTTGGTCCATAATTATAAAATCCATTCTGGTATAAACTGTCCTATTTTGTTCTGTTCTGTTCTGTTCTATTGTATCTTCGTCTCATCCGTCTGTTATATTCTGCTTTGTCCTATTTTATTCTGCTTGCTTCCATTATTGTTTTTACTGTTTTATCCTGACTTGTTCTGATCTGTCCTATTCCGTTCTATTCTGTTTTGTTTTTCTAACCCATTCTGTTTTGACCAGTTCTATTATACTCTACTCTATGCTGTCATGTTCTAATCTAATCTATTCTGGACCATTTTGCAATATTAGACTCTGTTCTATTTTATTATGCTCTATTCTTTACTTTATTATGTTCTAATCTGTTCTAAACCATTTTATTTTATTCTATTCTGTTCTATTATTTTCAGTTCTGTTCCGTTTGATTTCGTTCAGTAGTGTCTGCCATTCGCGTGGTATGGCCTGAAGCGGGGACGGGCCATCGTCCGTGGAGGACCGAATGGGAGAAATTGATTAGCGACAAATACGAAGAGGGTAAACGAAAGACGGGTGAAGAGCGCCTGCCGCCCCCACCCCGCCCCTCCACCGCCGCCGCCGCTGCTGCAGTGGGGCGGTGACGACCAATGGCCGGATTACACGGCGGAAATTGGGGTTGCGGTCGCCAAGTTAGCGACAGATTAGGATTAACGACAGCAGCATCGCCAGCGCTGATTCCGCTTCGAAGCGATTCGCTGCACACAGTCAGCGCTTAGTTCGTTTCACGGATTTAATTGAAAAGTTCGCACGATTCGAAATGCACAGACCGTGGAAAACTTAAGGAAATCATTACAAGACAGACAGAGTGAGACATACAGATAGATAGATAGATAGATAGATAGATAGATAGATAGATAGATAGATAGATGGATGGATGGATGGATGGATGGATGGATGGATGGATGGATGGATGGATGGATGGATGGATGGATGGATGGATGGATGGATGGATGGATGGATGGATGGATGGATGGATGGATGGAT
The DNA here is from genome assembly GCA_945859605.1 of Lumbricus rubellus. Taxonomy (NCBI): domain Eukaryota; kingdom Metazoa; phylum Annelida; class Clitellata; order Crassiclitellata; family Lumbricidae; genus Lumbricus; species Lumbricus rubellus. The sequence continues at coordinate 42,628,880 of OX243811.1, read as the reverse complement.
GGATGGATGGATGGATGGATGGATGGATGGATGGATGGATGTATGGATGGATGGAAGGAAGGATGGATGGATGGATGGATGGATGGATGGATAGACAGACAGACAGACAGACATACAGACAGACAGATAGACAGACAGATAGACAGATAGATAGATAGACAGACAAACAGATAAACAGATAGCCAAATAGTTAGACAGATAGACAGACAGACAGACAGATTCCACCAATTCCGTCAGTTGCCCACATCATCTCCTTCAGGCTATTCTATACACTAAATCACGCTCCACAAACTTTCCACCTCAAACTGTCTCACTGCTTCCAGATTCCTTTCCCTTATCCACATCCTCAAAAAAGCATCCTCAGCTGTTCAAGCTTTCTCATCCTCAAAAATGTCCTTCGAAGTAGCTACTCTGCCTTTTTCTACCCTTTCTGGCAACCGAACTCAGACACTCCACCCTCCCCAGTCCCCACCCCCCATGCAAGGGACATCGATCCCAAAACAATCCCTCTGATCATTCTGATGTGACCAGCGCTCATGAATCACCTGGTATTTTACTTAGAGTAGCGCTTTGATTATATAAAGTTTACGATTACAACAGACAGACAGACAGTCAGACAGACAGACAGACAGAAAGACAGACAGACAGACAGACAGACAGACAGACAGACAGACATGGAAGCAGACATGCAAACAGACTGACAAGCAGAGACAGTGGCCACAAACCGCCATGCACATGCACTGCACAGGTCCTTCACTTATTGCTAATATAAACCAAACTGTGAAAGTTAAAATGGTCAATGTTTCACACTTGTCTTGTATAGGCCTACATGGCGCAATAGAAGCTATTAAATTAGAAGCGTCGTACAATGAAGTCGAAGAAGGGTCATACGTCAATAAACGTCAACTAAAGGCAATCAATGAGTATAGCATTCGGTGCATATACGACTGCAGAGACAGTCATAAAGCCTATGCGTAGCACTATATACACGACATGACTCATTCTTCTTTTAAATATCTGACCTCAACCTCAGCTTGAACTCTTTAACCTCTGCATGACATGACCCATATAAATAATGGCATTTCATTTCGTCAGCGCATCATTCGAATCCATCCTTCTCTCGTCTACTGGTCTTTGTAGCATCACATAAAAATTTGTGTGGCGCTCGATTTCGTCCACTATCCGTTTTAATTAGATTTTTTCAGTATCAGTTCGTTTTTCAAACTCGCAATAAAACTTCACTTGACTGAATTTCGCTGCTGTGCACAGAGATCTGTCAATGACATATTTAGGAACTGATTTACTCCGGAATAGAGATGTCCATTCATCCCTCCTCACTCCCTCTTTCCTTCCTTCTTTCCTTCCTTTCTTTCTTCCTTTCTTTCTTCCTTTCTTTCTCCTTCCTACCTTCCTTCCTTCCTTTTTTCCTTTCCTCCTTTCTTTCATCCTTTCTTTCTTCCATTCTTTCTCCTTCCTTTTTTCCTTTTTTCCTTTCTTTCTTCCTTTCTTTTTCCTTCCTTCCTTCCTTTTTTCCTTTCTTCCTTTCTTTCTTCCATTCTTTCTCATTCCTTCCTTTCTTTATTTCTTTCTTCCTTCCTTTCTTCCTTTCTTTCTTCTTTCTCTCTTTCTTCTTTCTTTCTTTCTTTCTTCCTTCCTTACTTCCTTCCTTCCTTCCATCTATTCTTTTCTGTTTCTATTCTATTTTCCCTCCATTCTCCATTCTCTTTTCTCTCTCCCTCGTTCCCTCCATTTTCCCCTCCTATCTTCCTTCCCTTTCTTATTTCTCTCATCCTTCTTGTCTTCTATTTCTTTCTTTCTCCCTTCTTTTTTCCATCTTTCATTCCTTTCTCCTTTTATCATCATTCCTCACTTTCTGTTTCATTTTTTCTCTTCGACGCCATTCCTTCATTATTCCATGCGCTTAAATCTCTTCCTGGAAATCACTTCTATCTCTTTCTCCTTTTCATCCTCTCACACTCTTTCAATCGCTTTGATTCTCTCCCATTTGGGCCATTTACCCTTTCTTTCTTTGCGCCTTTCCCCTACTATTTGCCCCATTTTCCTCCATCTCCAAACAATCCCTCCTTCACTTTGCTCTCTGCATTGTCTCCCAATTCCTTCCATTGTCCTTAACTGCGTCGTCGTCATCGTCATTGTCTTTGAACGAGCGTCAACAGTCGTCTGCTCCTATCATCAGTCGTTCTTCTTTCTTCTTCTTTATTTTGCATTCGAAGCCAAAAGACGCCAGAGACCTGCGCCCTCTACCGATCGACGGCGGCGGCTCTGAACGGCGGAGGCGGCGGCGTGGTCGACTCAATGGTCGTCAGCCCTGGAAGTGGCGGCGGTGGAGGTCAGTCATGCTCGAAGCAGGCAGCGGCGGTCATCATCTGCCGCCGACTCCAGTCCAACCATCTCCACCACCACCATTACCATCCCCAGCACCAGCATCAGCAGCAGTTGAACAGCCCCCTGGCGACCAGTAACATCCACCGCATCAAAGACTACAACGACGATGATGATGACGACGGCAGCAGCAGCAGCAACCACCCATCTCTCTTCAACGCCATCATCACTCAAGGTGGCCCGCCGCCCAACTACGGCACGGCGGGCCCCCTCCTCGTCAGCGGCGGCGGCCAAACCAAGTCGCTCGTGCGTCGCTGGTCGCCATCGAAGGGTCCGATTGACGACCCCGTGGTCCGCTTAACACGCACCCCTCCTGCTCCTCTCTGTCAATCGCCCTACTGTCTTTACTCGAAGCCCGTCGACGAACGAAGGGGGTCGATCTACGATCCATGCATCTGCCAACACCATCTCCTCCTCCACTCGCGCCTCTTTCCTCCTCCTCCGCCTCCTCCTCCTCCCCCTCAACTTCACCCTTCGTCTGATCCGAGGATTACCAGCCGACCGGATGTCGTGGTCACTTCACCGGAAATGGACATGATCCACTGCACCGCTGATCAAGGCAGCGGTGGGGGTGGAGGCAGTGGTGGTAGGGGCAATGGTGGTGGTGGTGGTGGGGCAGTCCTCTGGGGAGCAGTTGACCAGACGCAGATGAAGGAAGCGGAGGCGACGGCGGCGATCGGCATGATGCGGTCTGCTGACGTCATCGAAGCGGATAAGCTGGCGAAACCGGAAGACGAGACGTGGCTGACGTCACATCCGGATCTTAATTGAACGGACAGAGACGCATTCAGCGTGCAAGACTGATATATAAGACTGATATATTTTCCGATTTCGCTGAGGATCTCTCGACCGGAACCGCTTTGGTTCCAGCTCAGCAGTCACTGCAGCGACATGAACGTTCCTTAAAAAAGTGAACGCTAGTCCAGTGGAACTATATATTAGCACCAGCGGAACGATGGTAGGCTATACCATGGTAAGCATGGTATCATGGTAAGAATGGTATACCATGGTAAGCATGGTATACCATGGTAAGCATGGCTTAGCATGCTCACTGGCCAATTGGCTGAACGTTTGACATGTCCTGCTTCGAGATTCAATCGTTGTTGAGGCAAGTGTAGGCCTAAGGTTGATTCTTTAACGTTATGTAAATACGCAATGCATCAGGTTAGAATAACAGAATATAATACGAAGAGAGAGATCGCTCTTTTAGCCGAAGAAGAAAGGCAGATCAGGCAAGACTAGGTTATTATTTATTAGACACATCAGTTTTCTTAGAGTGTTTGGTCGCCTGCAGAAGTTGCAGGACTGACATGCGCAGAGGACAAATCGTCTTGTAGGCTATAACAAGTATTTGCATATACATGAAGCAGGGCCTACGCATTAATTTTTGGAAGGAAGATAAAGGTATGGACTTAAACAGTAACAATAAGCTATCATTATAGTAGCCTAATGATAAACAATTTTGAATGATAGTATACTTATTATACTGCTGCTACTATTACTACTTGTAATAACTGTAGCAATATTCTAGATTACATATACTGATCAAAAAGCTGGAATTGCAGTTGCGACAATGATAAAAATATTTTGAAATTAATTGCGTGTGGTGCTGTTATTTGTTAGGACGATAAGTAGAACAAAATGAAGTCAGAAGTCATCAATCAAACAATCAATCAATCAATCAATCAATCAATCAATCGATCGATCAATCAATCATTAATTCAATCAATTTATCAATCACGTTTTATTGATCCCGTATAATTTAACATAGTTATGACACATTGAGTTAAAGTCTAACATAGTACAATAATGGCAAGCACTCAGATTATTTGTTTACATACGAATTTTAAAAGCTGTGTGCAACCAACTAAATGGGATTCAGAAGTCATATCCATAAAGAAAAAAACTAGCTTGATCTGAAAAAATATAATTATTTTAGATCCGCAAAGAAATTGTCAAGCTCTTTTGCAATGTGTAGCAGCATCTTGTCCGACATCTTGTCCACTGACCTTTACGGTAGCCTACCATGAACGGACTGCATAATGAAGTTGAATCCTAGCTAGGCCTGGCTGTATATATCCGTAATTTCTACTTGCTATCACTCGACATCTAATAAATAATGCAGATTTCAATCATTGGCCAAGACAAACGAGAGTTGAACAGTTCGTACACTGCGGCATTATAATCGATAATAAAGCAACTGTTAATTATATAATGTTAACTAAAATACTTAATAAACACTGAATAATGTGCATGATTTCTGAGCAAATTATTTTCAACCCTATTTTGTAGATGAATAAAAATATGTTATTGATATAATATTATTATATATGCAAAACCAGAAGAAGACAAAAGTCTTCATAACCATTGGCTTCAGATCTTTCGACCTGTAAAGTCTGGAGATGGTAAAAACGTCTAGATATCAAGATGGCCATTTTCAGAGTTTAGCCAATCACAGATCGTCACCGATGTTTACCCTCTCGGCCGCTAGGAGCGCTCAAACACCCGGTCCTCCGTATATATATTGGCTGGCTTTGTGAGTCGTCTCTTTCGATACACACACACGATGTTTACTCACGGGTCTCCAGATGACCGGCGTCGATTAAGTTGGAGAGATTAGACGTCGTAAAAGTCGGCCATATACAAAGGACCAATCGATGGCCGTGCGCATCCTCACCGCCATTTTGGAGCTCAGCTAATAGCAAGACTTTCTGCTGTAGCAAGAAGCGTATACTATGCATGCAATAAAGAACTGTGTATTCACTGAAAGCAGCTCTCTGCAGGCAATGCATAGAAAGGCTGACTATAAATGAGATTAACACACTTTACAAAGTAATGTAACAACATTGAAACAAACCTGTAGTGGTCATGATTTACCATGCTACCACACTCTTGCCACTTAGTATAATTTACGAAACAATATATCGCAAATACAATTTTAACATATAATGTTATATATTACATTCACATGCATATATATATATATATTCATTTATATGCCTATTATATAAGGATATTTGAACATAAACTTTCAACCCATTATATGAATCTTTGAACAGCAATACAGTACATATAAACTTGAAGTACTTAAATATAAAATGCCTTTGGTCAGTACAATGCAAATACAAATGAAGTGCAAGACAAAAACGTGCTGCATATATCAGATCGAATATCAGATCAATGTAGCAATTCAGGCACTGCAAGTGGTCAAAGTCAGTTTGGCATATCGTATCCAGAAATTCATGTCAGAGGTACAATTAAATTAAACGAGATAAAAGATTAGACAAAAGTCACTCTGCCAACATTATTAAACGAACTGATGTGCTGGTTAGACTTCTTTTCACCAACACATGGACAGATCTCAATATCTTAAATATCTTGGAATGGGTTGAATGGGTTCCCTACAGTTGGATGACGTCAGTGTGGATGGTTGGATGGCGTCAGTTTGGATGGTTGGATGACGTCAGTTTGGATGGATGAAGTTACTTGCTGCTTCCTCCGAAAAGCGATAGAATGATGATGAAAAGGTAAACGACATCGATGTAAAGCTGGAGAGCGCCGTAGACATATTCCTCTTCACTCAGTTCATACTTTCTTCCGCCAATCAACATCTGAGTATCGTAGGCCAAGAACTGGAAAGAAGTGCAAGATTCAATACACATCCTACTTATATATATATATATGTTTTCTGTTAACTACTATGGCAATCGTAATCACAATCTCAAGATTTTACAGCACTCCAAAATGCAGAGGATCGAGAACCAGAATTTTCACAGGCAAAACAAAACAAAATCAATAAGCAGAGGTGTCAAAATCAGTTCCATATCCAAATATCCAATATTTCAGGCAGACAGAGAGAGAAGGATGGCTATTAGTGAATGGTGGGTACAACTGGTGATGGGGGGGGGGGGACAAGGATGGCTCAGGACATGACTTGTGAAGGTGCAGTGTTTTAGTGCTGAGTGAAAGACCTGTGGAGAAAGAGCACGAGTTGTGGTCTGTTACATGCAACAGGCAAGGCAAGCTAAGATTAATTAAGTTAAGATTATGTTATAATAGGTTACTTAAAGTTATAATAAGTTAATTAAAGTTGAGATAATTTAACTTTAAATTAATTCTTAAATGACTTTCCTTTAAATTAAATTAAGAAAATTAAGTAGTTTGAAAGTGTAAAAAACTAGTAATATTGACGGAACACTTACAAGGCCGAATAAAAGCGCAGCGATTCCTCCATAAACGCAGTTCATGACCTATAAGAAACCAAAAAACTGGGTCACAGACACAATAATAACCTATGAGAAACCAGAAAACTGGGTCACAGACACAATAATGACCAATATGGAACCAGCAAACTTGATCATCGAATTAGTAACATCACAACACAAATCCAGAAATAAAATCATAGACTCCATGCATAGCCTATAAGAAACCTGAAAACGTTACAAACTTAATTCATGCTAATATGAACAACAATGCTTACTCTATCGGTATCTTTTGATCTATCAAAAGCATTTGATAAAGTGAATCACAAAATACTCATTAAAAAGCTGGAACATTGTGGAATACGTGGGGTCAGCCTTAATTGGTTTTCTGATTATCTGAGAAATAGGAAGAAATATTAAAACAACTCCCTATTCAATATACATGTATATATTGGACACCGTATGTGGTTGTGTCAGAGTGCGTCATGCTTGTTTTAAGGCATATCTCTGACTGATTGTGTGCTCATGTTCGTCAAAGTGCCCTTGTAACGGCATGTGCTGAGTTACAGTGCCATAGAAATTGTCGTCACTATTATACGAAAATACGATACTACAGGGTGCGGCCAAAAAAAATACCCCCCTACGAAAATTGCGATTTCTCGAAAACCGCCGAATATTTTGTTACAAATATTTTCATTCTTATTCGTAACATATTTTTACACATTCTCTGAAAATTTTATGCCAGTATCTTTATTTTTGTGATCAAGACATCAGGCAGAAGAAAGAACTTCATTTTTTCAACTGAACAAGGCATTCACGAAATAAGAAATCATATTTTTACATAAAATAGCCTGTGGTGTGCCATAATTACGTCATTTCCGCTTTGCGGATCGTGTTCTTCACCGATGAAAAGATCTTTTACATCAATCCACCAATTAATAATCAAAACAACCGTGTCTGTGCGTAGAAGAAAAAGCCGATATCCATCCAAGCGTCTGTTGGTCGAGAGAGCCAAGTTCTCTCCCCACATCATGGTTTCTGCATGTGTCAGCTATGAGGGTAAAGGACGCTTACAATTCATTGACGAGAAGGCCAAAGTCAATGCTAAGTAGCCTACTACGTGGAGAATCTTTTGCCTAAGCTTGTCGATGATTGTCACACTGTCTTGGGAAATCAGTTCCCTTTTCAGCAAGATGGAGCGCCCGCTCACGGCGCCAAGCTGGCCCAAGATTGGTTAACAAGCCACTGTCTTGACTTCATCGACAAGGATTCGTGGCCGCCAAATTCCCAAGATATGAACGCACTCGACGCACCCCAGACAGCATGTCTGGGGTGCAATGCTTGAGACTTACAACAAACTTACCACAAAGCCAAAGAACATTTCTGAACTGAAAAATACGCTGCAAATCATTAGGAATGGCCTGCCACTTGAGACCACCCAGAAGTCTGTTCTGGGCTTTCGAAAACGTCTGCAAGCTTGAGTAAAAGCAAACGGTGTTCACTTCGAACATTCATTGCACAAAACTTAACAGTGTGGCCTAATCTTGTCAAGAACAATAAGTAACCTTGAACTTTGTTACATTTCTGTTTGCGCCGTTACTTTGTTACTTATTGCTGTCACTAAATGTCTGTTGAAACGAAAATTGCATTGTTTCACTTCAGGATTGCACCATTTTGGTGTTCATGATTCGAATTTCATTAAATTTAGCCAAGTTGTAGATAAATATGTGTCAAATAGACTGGTGAAGTTTTATAACAAAATGAGCAGCGGTTTTTGAGAAATCGCGATTTTCGTAAAGGGGTATTTTTTTTGGCCGCACCCTGTAGATCAGATAAAAGAAACGCCATGTGGCAATGACTTACGTATGTTTGGAAGCTGTTTCCGGTGATCAGGTAACAGATGAGAACTGATATTCCGAAGAACATTAAGACCATGCAGAGAGCAAAGAGCAGACCAGCGCACATCGTGAAGTCAATCTACAGAAGATAAGGAAACAAAAAACCAAAAACACTTAAGTGAGCAAATGAATGGATAGACAGGGACAGAGACATACAGGGTGCGCCAAAAAAAAATACCCCCCTAAGATTTTTGCCAATATCTTGACCAAAAGTGAGAATTTTGAAATGAAATTTTACAGTCTTAAAGACAATTCATATTTACACATGATGGCCTAATTTTATAAAAATATTTTAAACAGAACAAAAGTTATGCCACTTTTAGTGAGGCCACCCACCGTTTTTTGACGATTCAAAAACGCGACGCAACAAAAAGGAATAAAATTCAATCTAATTATTCTGGCCAATATCTTGGCCAAAGGTAAGAATATCGAAATGAAATTTTACAGGCTTAAAGACAATTCATATCTGCATATGATGGTCATATTTCATCAAAATATTTCCAAAACAACAAAAGTTATACCACGTTTAGTGAGGCCACCCCCCAATTTTTGACAATTTAAAGATGTAACGCAGCAAAAACACGATTTTATTAAGTCTCATCTCAAATAATTATTATCAAATAGCCTTGATATTGACCGATGATCATTATTATTACTATTTAAAAAAGGAACAGGGTACCAGCGTAGCTGCACGTCACTGAGAAGTCGCTTAGCAAGATGACAATCAAATTGGCAAATAAGGAATAATAAAGAATCTGTCGGATTAATCAACAGGTCCATCAAGAACTTTGCCAAGAGACTCAAAAGATGTGTTGGCACTGGTGGTGGGCACATCGAACACAAGTTGTGAAGCACTACCAAGTTCATTTGACAACAGTTATTAGAGATTTGACTTAATGAAATCACGTTTTTGTGATTTTTGTTGCGTTTCGTTTCTGAATCGTCAAAAAATGGTGGGTGGCCTCACTAAAAGTAGCATAACTTTCGTTGTGTTTGAGATGTGTTTATACAATTTGGCCATCATGTGTAAATATGAATTGGCTATAAGACTGTGAAATTTCATTTTAAAATTCTTACTTTTGGCCAAGATATTGGCAAAATACACAGTTTTTGTTGCGTTTCGTTTTTGAATCGTCAAAAAACGGTGGGTGACCTCCCTAAAAGTGGCATAACTTTTGTTCTGTTTGAAATATTTTGATGAAATCTGGCCATCATGCGTAAATATGAATTGTCTATAAGACTGCAGAATTTCATTGCAAAATGTTTACTTTTGGCCAAGATACTGGCAAAAAACCTAGGGGGGTATTTTTTTTGGGCGCACCCTGTACAGTCAGACAGAAAGACGCATGCAGACAGACATACAAACATCTAATCAAATACAATGATTTCAAAAGCGCTGTTATAATGACCAAGTGCTAAAGAACCATGAGAGTGACTACATGTAAGCAGTGTTTGGAAAAATAATTGCCATTTAAGTACTATGCATACGTATAAACACACAGAAAATGTAACTAGCAAACCATAGCAATGCAGTGCAGGTCTAGTACCCCAATAAATGTGGGAGGTGATGCAAATTAAAGCTATTACATTATGCATGTTCATGAACACTAAACTAGCGCTCTTGTTTGCTAGCTGTGACTTATAATGAGTGAGGTCAGTGAGGTTCATCTATGATAGCAAGAGTTTGTGGACGACAGAGATCACAAGTGAATGCCAATTTGCATCCTTAATTTGAAGCAAAGTCCATTGCAGTGTTAAAGTAGAACAGAAATCTATAAATATTTTATTAGAGGCAGGAATCTGAATAATTGATTTGAGAATTGTTCACATCATATTGCATAACATGCACTGCAATGCACCTGTGGTACAGGCCAGGCCAGACCAGGCCAGACCAGACCAGGCCAGACCAGCCCAGGCCAGACCAGCCCAGGCCAGACCCGGCCAGGCCAGACTCGGCAAGGCCATCAGAAGTAGTCACTTACATGGCTACAGAAACCATTTTATCTTTGCAGTGTTCTGCGAACAACTGAAGTGAAGAAAACTGACCTTTGTCTGAATGGCAAAGAGTGAGATAGCGAGGCAGACGGCGGCTGTTATACCAATCGCTACAAGAACGATGTATGTGCTGTGGAAACTGAAAGAAGAAAAACAAATAAGAAAGATAACACTTGGACTGACATGACAGAATCACATTGTCTGTCTGCGTCTCTACTAATCACACTCAAGTTTCTCTCAGTCTCTGTCTTCGTTTCTATGTCTGTCTTTGTCTCCATTTTTCTCTGTCTGTCTTTGTCTCCATTTTTTCTATGTCTGTCTTTGTCTCCATTTTTTCTATGTCTGTCTTTGTCTCCATTTTTCTATGTCTGTCTTTGTCTCCATTTTTCTCTGTCTGTCTTTGTCTCCATTTTTTCTGTACCTGTCTTTGTCTCCATTTTTCTCTGTCTCTCTTTCTGTCTTAATTTCAAATAAGTTACAATGAAAAAAACTTACAGCAGAAAGAATATCTCAGTGTCTATTTCACGATGTCACGCATCTTTTAACACAAATGAATTCAGAGCTGAAAATCCCTTGCACTGCTAAATCTGTTCTGTAGGAGACAGGAATTCAATTTACCTGCTGATCGTTGCAGTCATGTAGGTCAGCGCAAGAGTCTAAAATAGAATAAAAAATAATCATCACTAATCCGTTGCAATTTGATCTGATTTCATCCGATATTACACAAAACATTCCAGCATATTCCCACATCATTGTAAGTAAACTTCAATCCAATCCAAACTTACAAATAGTGTAATCTAACTTAATCTAATCTACTACATCCAAATATGCCTTAAGTTAATCTAATCATTGGATTTTTAATACATATTTAAGGACTGGAATATCATTCAACCAGTTACTGATTGCAACAAGAAATATGCAGCCAATCCTTGGATATAAGAACAGTCGAAGACAAGAAAAAAACAATCAAATTCTGTCCCATGCTAACTAATATCATTAAAATTTATCCTCCAGTTAAATCCCACCCTGATTCAGTCAATTATCTGCCAATCGAATTGATAGTGCAATATGTTTTTTTGTGGATGAAGGTCAGAATGTTGTGATAGTTGTTTATTCTGGCACTTACAAAGACGGCGAGGGTGATATAGTTGTAGGGAACCTGTCGCCGAACCTTTGGCACGCAGACAAGGACGATATACGTCACGAGAAACACTCCGCTGGAAAGTAAAGACATGTCAAATTAATTATTCAATCTGTAATCTGACTGATGGCGTCTACCAACCAACTTACAGTGAATCAGAATGTATACAATTTTGAAATGATGTCTGCACAATACATGAAGCATTCTATTGTTTAATATCAAACAAGCACTCGCAGTTGTAAGAAATCTTTGATATGAAATAAATGATATCGTAACTAGCAATGCTATCTATCAATGCTTTCATGTCAAAAGATCAACCCTTACAAGGAATAACTAGCCAGCCAACATCAATTCAACCACACTAAGGTATTATAGATCTTTATAGATCTAGTCCAAGCAATGGTTATCATTGCTGATAACCATTGCCAATGTCTGGAAGACATTTCCCTACTCACTTACTCACCAATTCAAACCTGAAACTCATCTAGGGTTGGGAACACAAATATCCCTTAAAGATTCCTGTGACTTCATCAAGACTCCTACATGATTTATTTCATTCAGACATGATAAGAAATATATGTCAGCAACCTTCAGTTCTCCTCTAACATCAAACTTCAGCCCATGACCAACATGAAGGTCATTAAAGGGCACGACTAGAACCGAGTTCAAGTTAGATTTCTGCAGAGCTGCAATTTATACCGATCTCTTTTGTCTTTGATAGGAAGATTATAATAGGACAAAATAGCGGAAACTTTCCTAATTTTTATAGATTTCTTCACTACATTTGAAATATATATATATAATTATATATATATATATATATAATATATATATATATATATATATATATTACGAAACTGTAAAAGACACAGCAAACACAGAAAATGGTTCAAAGGAAATGTGACGAGTAAAACCATTCCTGGAGATCAGTGGCTAAACGGGAATGTCGGCAACCCAAACAAATTATGTAAATACATATTTATAAATCTAGGGTTACATTCACGAATTATATTCACTGAATGATCAATAAGGGAACAAATGTACTCACTAGGATACCCAGTAGACAGCCTGATTTGTTCCAGATCGCATCCACACTTTTATTGGGGTGCTGAAATAAAAATGTCAAATGACCAGGTAAGATATATCTTAAATAATTGCATGCAGGTATAAGTACTCTGATATATGCATAATGCATCATGCTTTGCAAGGCATCCTTGTAACAGCATAACTATGTCACACAGCGCCATATAAATTGTCGCAATTATTGCTATTATTATTTTAATTATTTATTATCATAATCCTTAAATGTGTGTGTGTGTGTATGCGTGCGTGTGTGCGCGCGTGCGTGTGTGCATGCGTGTGTGCGTGTGTGTGTCTGTGTGCGTGTGTGTGTCTGCAGGCCAGTTGGTCCATCTCTTCTGTTTACCGATGCAGACATCCTGTGCCACAAATGACGAATTTTTCGTCAATCATCTCTGATTAGTCGTCGTCAGTTAGGGATGCAAGATCATGCACACTGGAATCTAGTTGTCAAAATGGAAGAAGCCTCACTTAAGCTGATGAGATGATGAGAAATTCATATAAAAATGGAATGAATAAATGGAATGAAAAAATAAAAGAAACGTAGTGACGAATAAACGAATGTCGTATTGTATTGTTTAGCGCTGTATTGTTTAGTATTGTATTGTTTAGTGAGTAAGCTGATAATCAGCCTGGAACCAGCAGAAGCATTTGACTGCAGACTAACATGGAGTCTTATCAGCAACGACTACCAAAATAATTATCAAAGGTTGGGATAGAGATTTGAGAAAAGTTGATGAGTGGGAAGTGAAGCAGGGAAAGATCGCGTTAGACTTACACAAATGAAAAGACGCAGACAATGGCAAATGTAAACATCAGTTGAGACATTAGAATCAGGTAAACCTACAACAACAGCAACAACAAATATGAGAACAACAACAACAGTGATAATAACAACAACAACAGTGATAATAACAACAACAACAGAGATAATAGCAACAACAAATTGCTATCAATTCAATCATTACACTGATTTGGAAAGTTAACTCTTGTTTGAAGATTTGTATGTGTACTTGTTATAACGCCCCTTCAAGCACTTTCTATTCAGAGGTGCTCCCGAATGCAGAGCGGACACTGCATTGGAGTTTCACGCCGAAGCGCTGAGCAATTGTGAGTGAAGGACATGTCCAAGGTCCTTACGCGAAGAGGTGGTTTCGAACCTCGAACCTTCCGGCTCCAAGGCAAGATGGTGAGTAATGAAAGGTATGACAAGGTAAGTTAAAGCATTATACGTTAAAGTAAGTTAATTAAAGCATACTAAGGCGACGTTCGAAAAGGAATCCAAGTTAATGCCATGGCACGGTAGCAGAGCGGCAAAGGTGAGAAGAAATTAATTAAAGTAAGGAAGAAAGATCGGCAAGTTAAAGTAACTTGAAGTAAAATTAGGCATGGCAATGTACGATAATATAAGAGAATGCAAGGTAATGCACATTAAGACACAAGTAAAGGTGATGTAAGGTAAGATAACATAGATCAAGTTTAGACTAGTTAAAGGAATAAAATGAAGGAAAGGCAAGAAAGAGAAACTCAAGGTGACTCAAAGTAAGGTAAAGTAGAGTAAGTCAAAGTAAATCCATTTAAGTTAAAGCAGCTCCTCAATAAAATTCAACAAAGTTAAATTAATTACAATACAAATGTTTCTGAAGAAATTCACACCATTATCAGAAGTTAAGAAGCAAAGAAATTCCAATTTTATCCTACAATGGACAAACATTTGTTTGGTGCTGCAGACATGAGATCTTTTTCAGGTGTATTACAAGGGATAATACAGAAGGTCTTAGGTGAAGGCGTGGAAAGCACAAGAACCTTTCGGATGAACGCCATTCGGATTTTCTTGTCTGAGAATGACGTCGTGTTCCATTCATGGTCTCCATGTGGCGCCTCCTCTGGATCGACAATGACATTAGACGATGCTGGCGCACCTGTCGGAGCAGACGAATCATACGCCCCAAATCCCGGGTTCTCGTAAGCCCTTGACGCAGGAGTCGATGATGGGTAGGCATAACCAGGGCCAGTGGCATAACCAGGGCCAGTGGCATAACCCCCAGCCAGTGGGGCGGTTGGTGCATAGCCATCTGACAACGACAAAACACAATAGATGCGATCAGAACATTGACAATGAAGGGTAAAGGTAACACAGAGGATGACAGTGACAATGATGATAGTCATACTGATGATGATGAGAATGACAATAATAATAATGATCAGTGTTTAATCTAGACGTCTCTGGAGGGAAAAGTTCCCCAGGAATGACATTCCCCCAGAAAAATTGGCAAGGTGTTGCATGTACATGTAAATACGTACCATTCTTTCCAACGTCCCCAAAAATTATACACGTAGGAATTTCCCCACAGAAAATTCGACAGGTGTTGTTTACATGTGTACATATGCATAAGCTCGTCTCCCTGATGTGGCCGTTGCGGGTGCTGAGAAATTCTCAAAGATTTACATTACATTTTACATTACATTACATTACATGCATGAAAAGGTACGGTTATATATCTATCGGAAAATTTGAGAGAAAGACCAAAAAAGTCATAAGCATTTCACTTGGCCACCAGATGCCGTCAGCTCTTGGAGCTCTGGCGATAGTCAGTGAAAATGGTATGTTTTATGGGAAATTCAGACAGGAAGCAGAAAGAAAAGGAAATTCAGACAGGAAACAGAAAGAGAGACTAAAAAAGGTCGCCAGAAAAAATTACTAATGACAGGTGTCGTCTGTGGCTCAGCGGTGGTTGCCATCCGCCCAAAATGGCCATTTCCCCCTCCCCAGAAACCTGATTTCCCCCACCCCCCCAAAGCAGGCAGAGGATTAGATTAAACACTGGTGTATGATAATGGTAATGATGATCGTGATCCATGATGATCATGATAATCATAAGTGGATGATGAACAACTAAACAGATACAAAATCGATCAACATTACATTACACTGGCTTTCTACTCGGTATATACCGCAATGAGTGGGTAAAGGATCACTGCTCTGGCTCGGCAGTGTCAGCTGGGTGTTGCCCCAGACTACCTGCTGGAGCTTTTCATTGCTCCAGACATGGGTATTTAAGGTCACTGCCCATCCATTGGCACAGAAGGAGTGCTTTTTGTTCCATTTGCACGAACTGCAATTATGTAGAAGCGAGCCATTTCCGTGGTGGACCCAGTGGTCTCGAATTAGCTACACCTGCTTTCTGGGTTCTTACTTACACATTTTCTAATCAACTCAAAACTGTGCTTTCTGCTGAGCTAGACTCAGGAGCGCCTCAGAGTAATCCCCTTGAAGAGGCACTGGAAAATCTTGAATGAATGAATAGGTCACTGAGTCATTAAATCAAATCATTAGGAGTCGGCAAATAAATCATTAGGAGTCATTAATAAATCATTAGGAGTCATTAAATCAAATCATTAGGAGTCATTAAATAAGTCATTAAGTGCAATTATCTTTCTGAAATCGTCTTTGCTCTCAATAGTTCACACATGTTCAGTCTCCATATAATCACAATTAATTAGTTATAAATGATCAGTTAATTATTCCTTTAATATTCTTGCATTGTCTATTTCTTTCTCTCTGTGTGTGTGTGTGTGTGTGTGTCTCTCTCTGTGTCTGATATATGTTGCCTGTCTGGTTCTCTCTATATCTCTAGGGGCCATCCATATATCACATGTGCAAAACAATTGTATTTTCTACCCTCATTCCTCCCATACGCACCCATACATTTTGAACCACACCCCTATGTGTACGTACAAATAGGCTTCTCTCTCCACCACTTACAGAGACTATAATTATAGCTAAAATCATCTATGCAATATGTATATCACCTTAGGCTATTATTTATTTTTTTGCTACACATCAGTATATGCTAATTAAAATATGTCAACTGTTATGATTTACTGTTTATGTCTGAATATAATTTTGATATAATTTCAATGTAGTCAAATTCCATCCGACGACTATAGGATAACACATAGTTATGAATAGGCTAATGTGAATGTCAAAATCAGAGATTTATTTTGCATACAAACAACTGCCAAGACCCCCTCTCCACATGTGCACCCGTATGCAAATCGCATAAATCTCGTGACCCACTCCCCCTCCATGTGTATTTAATATATGGACAGCCCCTATCTTTCTCACACTACATGATGTCGATGATAATAATGGTGCAGATGAAGACATCAGTTATAAAGATAGCTGCATTGTAACTGACTTGATTGTCAGTTTTACAGATGAGAATCTTCTACATGTATTATAATCCGAGTATTTCTTGGATGAAAGGCATTTTGCTGTACATGTGCGCACACAACAAACTGCTCCATTGTCTTCCATTCATCAGAATAATAAACAGACAGACAGACGAGATGGCCAGACAGACAGACGAGATGGGCAAACAGACAGACCAGTCAGACAGACAGACATGCAAGACCCAGAAGAAATGACATTAAAAATTTACCTTTGCTGGTTGGATACTGGTTATAGGGGTCAGTTGGTTGAACAGCCGGATTGTATGGAGTGGCATAGGGTCTTGCCCCTGGTGGCGGGGCGGTGGGAACAGCGGTCGTAGGTGGCCCCGGATAGCCACCACCACCACCAGCAACACTCTGGTAGGAAGGTGGAGGACCAACCGACATTCTCCTCTTCTACTATTGTTTCACTCCTTTAATCAAAGCAGTTCACAACAGTATTTAAAACAACAACAAAAACAAAGTAGCAATTTAACATGCTACTAATGATAATGATAATCATAATAATTTTCCCTTATTAAAAATTCAACAATCCAATTGGTTACAGTGTACAATTATGCAGTTTAAACAATTCACAATAACGCAAATTACAGAAGACATAAATCTGAACTAGGCCTACTAATAGGACAGACAGCCTACGACACAGGGTGTTAATAGCAGCCTACGCATGTCCGCCCTATATGGGGCGCAATCTTGGTACCTCTTGCTCTCCATGCCAGCATATTATCCAATGTGCAACCGTGCCCCCCCCCCCCCCAATAAAGCAAAAATAGTTGGTGATGGTTGAATCCTTTATTGCTATTACCATTCACAGATATTTCTCTCTGCCAGAACTTTGCAAGGCTTAGTAAATTCAAAAATCGCATAGACTTCTAGCTTTTTCAAATATTAACAAGTCTTATGAGTCCTAATAATAATCCCAATGCAGAGAGTGATGTTTATAATATTTACAAAAATCATGGTATAACATTATGATTATGGCTGAAGTGGAAGTTGGTTGTTGTTATGATGTCAATAGTGGTGGTGGTCATCATGATCATGATCACCTCCACCATCAAATTTATGTGAAAATTGAACAATGACCTACTTAAAATCAATTAAACAAATCTTAGGCCTACTTCTTCTAAGAATTTACCTGCAAATCTCACTGAAGGACAGTCGACTTACTTTACTTCTTCATTTTTAACCAATAACAACTGTTACTCTGTCCTAGATTGACAGCAACAGTTAGCCTAACAGCCAAACAGACATGTTGCATAACAGCCACACGTCTCTAACCAGGATGCAGGCCTATGTTGAACGCAGAATTCGTCCAACCCGTATAATTGATAGACTGCAGAAACTCTTCACTTATATCACAACCTACCTCAATGCCAAATAAAATCACGATTACTTAACAAACATTACAGCTGCTGTCACAACAATGCGCAGGTAAAACGGCAGGTAAGAAAATCACGAATCTTACCTAAACAGGGAAATGTAGTCGACGAAATTCCAATCTCTTCCAATCGATGATTTCTTCTAAGTCTGCGACCAAATCGAACGACGAATATTTTTATTTTGATTATTGAAAGTCACAAACAATCCTCGAAACGCTTTCACGTCAAAAGCAACCAGCCAGCGCAAATGGCCTCATTTCTTTTGGGTAGGGGTCCTAGGGGATGGGGAAGGGTGGAGGGAGCGGGAGGGAGAGACGGTGGCGGCGGCGAGTGAGTGGGTGACAGCCTAAGGTGTAGTGGCAGCTCGTGACTCTGAGCCAACGACCCTGTTTGCGGATGGTATGGAACGCCGTCGTCATCATAATTCCCAACTTTAAATATTGTATTATAATACATGTGGGACTGTTGAAATAAATATGTAAATATGACTTTCCTAACATGAAGGAGGACGTCTTTAACACGGATGTCGTGCAGTTATTTTACGACAGGTATGAAACGCCGATACGTGACGATTCATTGACAATCATTGTAGGCCTAGATGGCTAGCAGCTATAAATGTGCGCGTGGGTCAGCGTAAATTTCGTTCTGGCGTTGATGGACAAACAGGCGCTCTAGCTTGAACGTCTTAGTCACTGGAATGGTGGAATTTCCCACTTACGGGAATTTTAGAATAATTATGGCAGAATCGGTCGAAGGATTGGCTAACTGGCGAAATTGTTTAGTAGGCCTAATGATGATAATTATGCAAAGCATAGTAGGCCTACACCATGATGCAAAGTAAAAAATAATGACGACAAAAATGCGTGGAAAAGGTAGCCCTAAAATGCATCTGGAAGTTCTTGTCGATTAGGCTAATTATACAACTAGGTTGCAATACAACGCCATTTAAACCGATTTGGTCCGGCACTTTGGTATCAGCTCTCTCCATTGACAGTTTTTGACACACGTAGTCCTAGACGAATTGATCTAGGTTTGCTAGGTTATTTAGAGATAAATTTACAATTATCTTTTTCCGGAAAAGAGAAGTCATGAGCCCGAGAACGGAGTTCGTGACCAAGGGAGGGGCGAGAAATAGGCTAGGCAAGATCTAGTGGTCTAGAAAACCGTATTTTTACCAATTAGGCTATCCGCGATTCACGTACCGGATATCATGCCTTTTCATTTAAAAGAATAGGCACGTTGCATTTCCGGATGTTAGCTATTAATTAGGCCTACGCGTAGGCCTAATAAAATAAATAAGCTACCACGGTGCTCAGATCTTCCGGGTTAAGGGCACAGGCAGACGACATTGCTATTGACCGGTGTGTATGGAAAGCCATTAAATTCTAAATTACAGATTTTTTTCAACAGCGACCAGAGGAAAATAACATATGGAGCCGTTCATAAATAACGTCCCGCAATTTTGGACGATTTTCCCCCCTCCCCTTGTCACGTGTCATGATCATCACAAAAGTCATAGGCTATTAGGCCCCTAATGAAATTATGTTCATTATGAGATCGTCACATTTGTGTGACCCCAGTGCGCAGCGTCATTTATGGACGTCCCTTAGCCTAACATGAAACATCCGTTGGATACGGAAGCCCATTAGGGGACATGCGATTCTCTTTTATCCACATTAGTGGGTGCTAAATAATATCTGATATCGGCTAAGTCTAACATTGAAGATTATCTAGGCATAGTGCGCACTAGAAACTATCCGTAGGCTATCTAGTACGTGTGCACTAGAAAACCAACAAATCAGCGTGCACTGAAGGGTAGCCTATCTAGGAAAACGATGAAAATAAAAATAATTACATGTTCCCTGTGGGCTTTCGTAGTAGGAAATACAACACGTACATAGATCTGTGTATGGATTCGTAGATCGATCTAGGGCTTAGGCTACTGATGATCTGTTTCCGTGAATGCTTGCAACAGTGCTTTACTGGCAGATTTATTTGAAGCCTTTTAACGGTATCTATAATAATTTATAGCAAACAGCATTTTCATTGAATTTAAAGTTTTCAAGTTTTCATTGACGTTTAATTATTAGGCCCTATAGGCTGGTTGCAGAGATAAAGCACCGTGAAAGACGGTGAAACCGATTACATACACCGAACCATGAAAGAGCCTGTTGATATTATAGCCTATATTATGCTTTAATTGGCATGCTGCAATGCCATGCATTGTGTGCATATTTGATTTTAAAAAACCAATGAATTAGATTTACTATTATACACGAAAAGAGTTTAGCGGAAAGTTGATAGAAAACAGCAGAGGTTATTCTAAGAAAATTTTAGAACTGCACAAAACGACCTTTTTAGTCGTCCGGACCAAATGTTTGATCGTCGAAATCCCGTGAAAATATTACCATTTTGAAATCTTCCCGGCCCCCAAAAAACTGATGACTCTTTTTTAGCCCTTCGTTGGTACTTGTCGGTTAATTCACCCCCACAGGTTTCGTCTGTCTACCTTGTCGGTTAGTTCACCCCCATAGTTTGCGTGTATTTACGCACAGCATATATTATATTTACGCACTGGTTTTCAGTGACGTCATGTAATGGTGACATCCGATTAACTTATAGCACGTGTTTATTTCTTGGACGCCGTCTTGAGCGCCATGAATTTTTTAAGAATTTCGGCTTTAGTTCACGATAAACAAAGCAGCGTTAACTTCTTGCAGCAGCATGGCATCCTACATGCTGCAAGACAGTGTGCGAACAACCACCAAATGGTGTTAAGTTTAAAAGATCGGCAGGACAGATGGAGATGTCGTAAGCGTGGCTGTAGGCAAAACATCCCACTGCGACAAGGCACGTGGCTACAAGGATCACGCCTAACTTACCGACAAGTCATCCTGTTCGTATATTGCTGGGCCAAAGAAATGACGAGCATTCGTTTTTGCGAGTGTGAACTGGAAATTGCGAAAGAAACGGTTATAGACTGGAATAACTATATGCGTGAAGTTTGCGCCAGCACCCTAATTAACAATCCTGTAGTGATTGGTGGGCCAAACACAATAGTTGAGATTGACGAAAGCCTCTTCACTCGGCGTAAGAATGCGGTGGGTCGAGTCTTCCCACAGCAGTGGGTCTTCGGTGGCATCTGTCGCCAAACAGGACATTGTTTCATGTTCTGCGTTCCAGACAGATCGGCAGCAACACTCATGCCCATCATTGCAACCCATGTTCGTCCTGGTACTATCATTATATCGGACCAATGGCGAGCTTACAATGCAATTGCCAACAATCCTGGATTCACTCATTATACAGTTAATCACTCTGTTCACTTCGTTGACCCTAATTCTGGAGCACACACTCAAAACATCGAGCGGTCATGGAAGTCAGCGAAGGAAAGAAACAAACGACATAACGGCACTCACAGGCATATGCTGGATTCGTATATGTGTGAGTTTATGTGGAGGAGAAGAGTGAAGGTGAATGGACTGGATGTGTTCACTGCCATTCTGAATGACATCGCACAATTTTGGCCACCACAGTAGGATAGTTACATTGCAAGTTGTAGGGCTGTAGGCTATTAGTCCCCCCATCAACAGTCATGTTTACGATTATTTCTTTCGTCTTTTATGCAACCTACATGTAATTTGAACAGTTCTAATTTGAACAGTTTATTTTCAATGCCAATGGCGTAATTAAATTTCTATTAAAGTTCACATGTAACCGGAGGTTAATTAATTTCTGGTTGTAAAATTTCGTATAATATACGGTTTCTGTGAGTGGCGGTGAATTAATATCTGCATGTAAAATTTCGTATATAGGGTTTCTGTGTGTGGGGGTGAATTAACCGACAAGTACCCCTTCGTTCACTATAACACTATGAGTTACTGCACAAAATCTTATTTTCAACTGCACAAATTTCTTTTCCAACTACACACTTTGTGTCCAGCTGCACGTTAAAATAACCCCTGGAAAACAGAATTCCAATTAGATGGGCTAGTTACTGTCACTCATCGCATTTTGACAATCAGGTCTATCTAACGCTTTTATCTAGGCCTATTTCCGATAACATATAGGCCTAATCATGGGCTCTAAGGCCCAAACATCTACAAGCTCCAAATTGTTTATATTCGATCTGTTCACTTCGCTATTCACCAGAAGTTTGTCCATCAAAACATCCCTTTGCAGTGGTGGTGGTGGTGTGGTGGTGGTTGTTGTGTTATCGTGTTGGTGATGGTGGTGGTGGGTGGTCGTGGTCATGGTGGTGGCGGTAGTAGTGCACTTATATCAGCCAGTGATGGCTAGCATGCTAAGAGACGGGTTTAGTCAACGTGATTGGCACTGACATAACGTGTTTGCCCCAACGGTGTAATTTGACTTGGACTATAGGCCTAATCTGATTATGCAGACAGGACGTCTGGAGGGACAGAGGCGTGTGTGGCTTCGTTCAGCCCTTCATGAGGCTGAGAAGGATCCAGAAGAGATAGACGATGTCAAGGTAGAGTTGAAGAGCTCCGGAGATGTATTCTTCAGGACTCAGAACCACTTTCCGGTTCTTTCCACCAACAACCATCTGCGTATCGAGGACGAGGAACTAGAAACCACAACCAACCACAATCAGTAAGAAGCAGGGATAGGCTACAATTAATTATTTATGGCTGTACGGCGGATCAACGCATGCAGAGTAAGGGACAGATAGAAACAGACAGAGACACACATGCACTCAAACACAAGGTTCAGTTAGAGGAGTAACTGACACTCAGGCACAGAGGATAATGTTGGTGGATGGTGGTAAATAAAGGCACATAAGAAAGACAAAAAAAGAAGAGAAGAGTATTCCTTTATAAGCCAGCCTGAGCAGGGTGAGAATTGTCGGAGGTTGTGGCTAGAGCCTATATATATAGGCCCTAAGGGTTCAACCCCCAGTCTTTCTTAGGGGCCGTGCTTTATGACCTATATATGCTACATATTTAGGTTTATTACTTTCAAAAGAAAACAAAAACTGTTTGTTTAATGCTGACTGCAGCTAAAATATATAAAAGAAATTGAAATGGTGAAACTGTTATACGTACAAGAGAGAAGACGAGAGCCGCTAATCCACCGTAGACACAACTCATCACCTAAACAGCAATGATACACATGTGTTCTAATCACATATCAGATGAATCATGAAGTAATGATACACATGTGTTCTAATCACATATCAGATGAATCATGAAGTAATGATACACATGTGTTCTAATCACATATCAGATGAATCCTGAAGTAATGATACACATGTGTTCTAATCACATATCAGATGAATCCTGAAGTAATGATACACATGTGTTCTAATCACATATCAGATGAATCATGAAGTAATGATACACTTTTGTTTTAATCACATATCAGATGAAACACCTAAACAGTAAAATGATATACACATGTTCTAATCACATATCAGATGAAACACCTAAACAGTAATGTGATACACAGATGTTCTAATCACATATCAGATGAAACACCTAAACAGTAATGTGATACACAGATGTTCTAATCACATATCAGATGAAACACCTAAACAGTAATGTGATACACAGATGTTCTAATCACATATCAGATGAAACACCTAAACAGTAATGTGATACACAGATGTTCTAATCACATATAAGATGAATCACGACAGCAATAAAAGCATTTCCACTTAACATTACACAGCACAGAATTAACATGAGGAACATGGAATACTTTTCTACCAGTATCTTCAAGAGGCTCCTACAGTTATCTATATAATGGCAAGATACAAATATAAATTATAGGTTTGTGCCTCTGGGGCACCATCAATAAAAAGCAGATCTTCAAGTGTGGCAGGACGGTCATGGACGGCGTCCATACACTTATTTCAAATCTCTATGCCATCGTGCCACTTATTTGGCCAGCACATCTGAAGAGATGAGGAGCGTCCACTGTCCAGACATTTCTTTTTAACACTTTAAGCACTGCTTAGCCTTAACGTATAGGCATATAATTATATCCTATACATCAGCATGGAAAGGAGTCCTTTAACTACACTCACTTGGGGTGAACTCCCAGTCATTCATCTCCTGTCCAAAAGTCTCCCAACAACAACAAATCTCACCTTGTCATTATAATTATAATTGAGATTATGCAGTGGATTGATTGACATGCGAGATTTGCACCTGCTATTATTATAGTATTATAAGACACTTACGTGGTTGGTAAAGTCGTCCTTAACAACGAGATACGTGATCAGACATGCCAATCCAAACAGAAGCAGGACTAAAGAGAGTGCGTATATCACTCCAGCACACGCTGTGAAATCAATCTGAAAAATAACGAAGTGCATCTCTCAGCTTTATAATTATAACTTTAATCAGGGCATAAATCAGATGTAGCATAGGCCTACTTCGAACCCGACTCAAAGAGAGCAGTCGACATAGTCAAGTTTACAGTTTGATTTATATGAAATGTCGAGTTTAGTATAATTTGTGAGATTTGTTTATGTCAACTAGACCCGCGCAGTTTCATTAGCCTACTCAAATAATTTTAACTGAAGTTTTAATTGGCAGTTCAAGTTTTAGGAAGTGTGCGTGAAAATATAGACATTTCTAAATTTCTGAGTTTTTTTAAGGATATGCCTACACGGGCGCTGTGTTTAACGAGTCACCATAGCAGATTCATTATTATTTATAATAGCGCCCCAATACTTTGGTATATTTATGTGCCGCCAGCCCAAGCAGTGTTGCGAAGACAAAGGCCTATACAGTTCAAAGTTATGACTTTAATAATATTATTATTGTTGCTCCCATTCATCTGTTATAATAATAATTATTATGCCCTCAAAAAACGCTTTTCCACAATCATCACAGACATTTTGATAACGATATCACATATTTTTAAGATTAATTTTTGTGGAGGTATAGTGTACTGCGTTATGATGAGTCACATGTGAAGAGTCTCCATAGTACCGTTACTGTAACACACTGTCGCACGCAAGCTGTCTATAGATATCTACTGATTTGCTATGTGCCTGCTATGACATGATTTTGCCATCTTAGACTGATCATGAGACGTGACCTTTCGACCTCTGACCTTTGTTTGAATGGCGAAGATTGAGATTGCCAGGCAGACGGCTGCAGTGATTCCCATGCAGATGAGAACGATAGATGTGTCGTAATAACTGCAGCACACAAAAGCGCATTCGTATAATTATTAAACACATTATTTTTATGTCCACTGACACACCCCTATTATAATTATATTGGTAGTATGATAATTATTATAATATGAAATATGGTAATTATAGGACATAGGCCTAAAGCATGCAGGCTGTCATCTCTATGTCTCCCTATCATTCTGTATATTTATCTGTTTCTGTCTCTCTGTCACTGTCTGTCTCTGTCGCTCTGTCTGTGTCTTTGTCTGTCTTTGTCTCTGTCTGTGTCTGTTGTCTCTGTCCGTCTCTGTCTCTCCCTCTCTCTGTCTCTCTGGCTGTCTCTCTATCTGCTTGTCATTTTGTCTTTCTGTCTGTCTGTCTGTCTGTCTGTCTGTCTGTCTGTCTCTTTCAGGTGATTAAGCATCCGATATGATATAGGGTCAACCACTGAGCAAATTTCCTTCTTTATTCGGCTCTGTTTATCTTCGAATCGGTTTATCTAATCTTCGCATAAGAGGATTGCACAAATGATCAACCCATCCATTGCATGGAATTGGGAAAGTGTGATAACTATCAAAATGCAGATGCAAATACGGATATAAATTATGAGCATGGGCCCCAATTATCACGCGAGAGATATCCTAATGTTGGGCCACCGAAGGACCGACAGTTAAATAGATTATTGTAACACAATACATGCAGTTTAAAATAATGCAATGTTATGTAATGCTGTAGCACACTGCAACATCATACATCACAATTTGCCATGTCATGCTATAGCTATACCAAACCACAAGAAAGCAAGAAACAATGCACAAAACAAAGCACATAACAATGCACAAAACAAAGCACATAACAAAGCACAAACTACAATTCAATGCAGCACTTCACCTGGAAATCGTAGCAGTCATATACGTCATTGCCATCGTCTGTGAAAATCAAAAGAAATCAAAGAAAATATATGCAATGCATTGTGAACATGCATGTATGTATGCATGTATGTATGTATATATGTATTTGCATGTATGTATGTAATACTATGTATGCATAATTGTATATATTATGTATGTATATTGTATAATGTATACATATGTAGGTATTAGTGTTATCATCAAAATAATTTTTCTTATTTCATTGATGGTATACCCTCTCATTCTGTCACCTTGCTTCATAACTCCCCGAATGAATGAGTGAATGAATAGATGGACGAATGCATGAATGAATGAATGAACGAACGAATGAATAAACGAACGAACGAATGAATGAATGGATGAGTGAATGAATGAATGAATGAATGAACTAATGAATGAACTAATGAACGAACGAACGAACGAATGAACGAATGAATGAACGAGTGAATGAATGAACGAGTGAATGAATGAACGAATGAATGGATGAATGAATGAACGAATGAATGAATGAATGACTGAATGAGTGAATGAATGAATGAATGAATGATTGAATGATTGAATGAATGAATGAAATATCATACAAAGATGGCGAGGCAGACGTAGTTGAGCGGAACTCGTCGTCGTACACCAGGAACACAGACGAGCAGAATAAGAGTGACGACAAACACACCACTGCAGCAGAAACAGATTTGGATAAGAATTGATCAGTATTGATTTGATCAGTATTGATTTGATCAATATTGATTTGATTGAACTGCACATTCTGTCATGTTCGGGTGGGGTAAGACTATCAAAATGGCAGGTCGATTTTAGTTATATTTAGTACTTACACACATAAAGCTGTAAGAGATGACAAGCGGAGGAGAGGGAGAAAGATATAGGCCTACGAGAGAGGACGATAAGCAAACTGGAGAAGATCTTTTAGGAGTTCATTCCAAATAGCACGAAGTCTATACCGGTAGCATGGATCAATGAGCAACTGTTGCAGAATTTCAGACAACTTAGACTGGTTAAATCAATATAATTTATATGGCACAGCTGGATGAAGATTTGAT
Source organism: Lumbricus rubellus (assembly GCA_945859605.1). Classification (NCBI taxonomy): domain Eukaryota; kingdom Metazoa; phylum Annelida; class Clitellata; order Crassiclitellata; family Lumbricidae; genus Lumbricus; species Lumbricus rubellus. Next base: position 42,601,430 of record OX243811.1, on the reverse strand, counting down.
TAGATTAGAGTAGGCCTACTTTCTTACATTTCTGTCACATGTACAGTAGGTTAATTATTTTAGAAATCAATAGCATTCGTAAAAGGATAGGCAAACAGCCTTTATATTATTATAAATTGTATACTCACTAAGACACATAGTAGAACCACGAGTTCTGCCAGACCCAATGCTTGACTGGTGTGCTGTAGTGATCGAAACACAATATTACACGAGTTAACAAATAATAATTAGAAGAAAAAGCTTATACTATAGTAATTAGTTCTGCTAGAGTACCAGATGAATGGAAACGGTGAAATAAGTTTTTGTCCCAGTTTGAACCTACGGTCTCAGGGTTGATAATTATATTAAAAAAACATGGTATAAAGTTCCATCAACTACATGTAGACTACGTAATAGTAATCGTAAACGTAAGTCCTAATCTTTACAGAGTCGTTTACAAGCCAAGCACAAAGAAATAGATTACTCACAATCTTTGACTAAGGCGCACCTCCAACAAACTATGGGCACAATATTTAGAGGCTAAAATTAATTATATCAATATAAACTCAACCTCAACAACGTATTCCCAATAAGGCATTATGATCAAACACGGACAAATAGGGCCTATACTCTGTTTTAGCATTCTGGAAAAGAAAACTAGAGAGCCCTGAAGAAGGCCTAATCTATACCATTGCATCTTCTGAACCGATGAGAAACTATAGCCTTAAAAATAAACTCAGTGAAGAGAAGGAACGTGCTCTTAAGCATAAAATTGCATAATAATTAGAGGCTATAAAATAATAATTATGTCAGCTCAAAATGTGTCACTCACCAGAAAAGAAAAAGACAAATCATACTGACTGTGAACATCAGTTGTACCATCAGAACAAGATAAACCTACGACAGAACAACAACCTCTGTCCACTTTCAGCATTCATTTCATATTTTTATTCCTATGCCACAAAATACATAGGCCTACTTGAATATCAACTTAACCCTCATCCGAACAAGCGAAAATCCAACTTAATTTGAACAAGGGGGGGGGGGTCTGGCCAGACCCCCCGTTTTAATGTAGGTTTTTCATGGGTAACAGTGTTTTTTATATGCCAATTTTGTAGGATGATATCAGAATGACTAAAAACAACAATGTATTAGTCTCTCTATGCAACATAAATCATTTTTACGATGAATTTTAGACTACATGGTTAGTAACATTAATTGCGACGGTTTGTCTTACATGTTTGATCGACTCAATAACTGTTTATCTATAAAATTTGAAAAATCAAATAAAGAAATCACAAATCTAGTAATATTAGTATTAAATGCTGTTATATTCAAAGTCAGTATGACTTTTCTAGAAAGTCTAAAAAAATTCTAAAAAATTAATGGAATATGCCTTCACCTAAATTGTAAGCATGCATCATAGTCCGGGTTTGTATGTCGAATGATGATGTCTCTCATGTCATTGGTTAGGAAACTGTCAAAACTATCTTGAATATTCTCATATAATGTGTCCGTATTCTTTTATTCCACATTTTTGCTTACTACATTGTGCAACAGAGCACATACTTTTGGCAGTGCATTTGTCTGCCAAATATATCCGGATCTTTACTTGTATTCAGGTCTCTCGGCTTCATCTATCAACAGTTTTGTCATCATCATCTTCACTATAAAGTCCTGTCTCATCATCATGTTCATCGTCATCTTCATATTTCAACAATGTTTTTATCATAAGAAACACCTGAAGGTTGTTATTAAGGCATTGCTATCTTTTTACGTTCACATTCTTTGTTATTGCTCTTATTGTCGAAACTGTCAAAATTATACAGTATCCGTCAGTATTATTTTCAGTATCTCCTTATCACTCAACCGATTTGGTCGCTTAGATGTGCTAATTGTAGCTAATCCATATAGGAACAAAGTCATAAAAGCAATTTGAGAAACTATAACCTTTAAAAACGTTTTGCACGAAATATATGAAGGGGGTCTGGCCAGACCCCCCTTGTTCTGATTAGGGTTAATAAAAATAGTGGTAAAACTACTACTACTAAGAGCAACTACGGTACTACTGCTATTATTGCTATTATTATTGTTATCATCATCATCATCATCATCATCATCATCATCATCATCATCATCATCATCGTCATCGTCGTCGTCATCGTCATCATCATCAGCAGCAGCATCATCATCAACATCATCATCATCACCATACGATCATCATCATCTTCATCGTCGTCGTCGTCATAATATCATCCTCATTAGCAGCAGCAGTGGCTGTGGTAATAGCATCAGCAGTGGCATCAGCAGTGGCATCAGCAGTGGCATCAGCAGTGGCATCAGCAGTGGCAGCAACAGATGTAGCAGTAGTAGTAAGTAGCAGCAGCAACAACCGTAGTTGTAGTAGCAGTAATAGTAGGCCTTGTAGTAGTATCCAACTATTCAATAATCCAAACACCCCCCCCCCACTGGACCATCAAAGCGATCAAATTACACACCATCCACCCACTCAAATGTCCATTCACCCACTCAAATGTCCATCCACCCACTCAAATGTCCATCCACCCACTCAAATGTCCATCCACCCACTCAAATGTCCATCCATCCATCATCCAACCACGTTTCCAGCCACATAGCCAGCAAATCAATCAATCCATAAACCAATAAATAAATAAATAAATAAATCAGTCTGACCTTTCGGATGAAGGCATGCCGAATCTTTTTGTCTGAAAATGAGTTTCCCGCCCAATTGTCTGGATGGTTGTCTCTTGGTTGAGATCCGTGCTCTGATCCCTGTTGTCCATTGATTTCAGCAGAAGATGTCGAACCTGCAGCGACCACCGGATCTTGAGGTGCTAACTGGTAAGCTACACGCAAACATGCATGCACGTATTAGGCTACTTATTATTGGATATGCACACACATGCGCGCCTCTGAGTAGTTTCTTGAAGGGGCGCTATATAAATGCTCTGAATGAATGAATGAATGAATGCAAAGTTCAATGTACACACAATGTTTAACCATGAGTGTCAGTATCACCCAAATCATCCCAAATGCCATTAATTTTTTAAGGTCCCACCGTGTATATTAGGCTACTTGCTATAGTTCGAAATCTTTGAATTTAGCCATAAACCGAGAGACATCGTCGCGGCATAGGGCCTACTAGGCCTATATCTACAGGGTCTAGTATTTCCATCGGTGGTTCTATGGGGCACTGAAGTGTGAAACCATGGAATATATTTACTATTGTGTCTACACTAGCCTAAACACTTCCTAATGGTGATTTTCAACAAATATACTTTTGAACGCGCATTGGCATTCTAAGTCTTCACTTATTTTATCCTAAACTTGGAGCATTCGAACGGTAGTTTACCTGCCATTTTGTCCGTCAAATCGCCTCTAAGTCTCTTTTTATTCTTGCTACTGTATATATGTTTCCTTTTCCTTTTGCGATCGCATTTCAGTCGTGAAGACTATGACAAACTTTATCTGATCTCAAGTCTATTGCCTCCAATGTGCGTCTCCACACTTACTGGCGCAGACAGACAGCCGAGAATTTAGGAAGGGATAACTCGCCTCCCCAAATTGATATGTAACCTTCTCAGAGACTCAGACCTCAGCGTAGTGCTGAACTTCAAATCACCCAGTTAAATATCTTCACAGGTCAGAAACTATATTCTATGCCTCAAACGACTGAGTCAAATGAACCGCCATTACTGCGGAAACTACTGCATGGGCGAGCATGTAAAGACGCGCGGTAATATCCGGTTAACAAATCAATGAGCTGTGCATCCGGATTCAAAAACTACATGCCCTCTGTCACTCTGTGTAACAACGACACTCAAGAAAGAGAGATGAGTGGCTGATAAGAGAATGGCTGCGATCGTTGACCACTGATAAGGATTACATTAATCGACTGATAAGAAATAAGATCAGAAATGACGTATGAAAACGATAAGATTGTTATTGTAAATTTGTTTGAATGGGAAAGTCCATGGATGTTTGAATCCCAGTAATAAAATGTTGTGGCGACCGGTATAACCAGCCGCCACGTATTTTTGGTTTCTATATTATATTATATCATTATTTCCTTGAATTCTGCATGGTATTTTCGGGGTCCATTAATTAGATATATATTATAAAATTATTATTTTCTGAGCTGCATTCGGTGACCTAGATAATATTGGTGACCTAGATTTTAATGTCGAGCTCGTGTGTGATGCGAGTTGCCGACAGGGATGACGTAAGCGGTCGCCATAGCTACCAGGTTATTGATCGCTTCTTGCATACGCTCAGCGAATGGAGGGTCGGCCGAAAAGGAGGAAGAGGAGTCGGCCGATATGACAGGCGCAGCGCCAGAGCAGTACAGATAAACGGATAGGCAGACGGACGGAGCAATACGCCCTGCTGGCCGCTGTCATTGAATGCATGTGTGGTATTTTTCCTTCACGCTGTACGAGGTGACCTGGTCTATTTTTAGCACGGTTGACTCAGTGCAACTCGTGCGTACGTGTCAGAGCAAGAGGAAGAGAGAGAAAGACAGTGAGCTGCAGACAGGCGCTTAGAGGGAGATAGGTGGTCGCAGCTGTATAGGAATTCAGCGCGCTTTATCTGATCACGCGGTACATGCATGATCACGGCTCGTGCAGTGCCTTCTGCGCATGCGTCGCGTTCCCTTGAGGCGTGGTTATTAACTCAAGAACGCGCAATCGAGGGCAGATTCAGGACGGACTTCGACGAGGATAGACGTGTAGCTCTGGAGAGCAAGTTACAAAATCAGAGTTTGATTATTTTAGAAAGATAATAGTTTATTTAAGTCAGCTTGGATTCGTCGTCTGAATTATTGCGTTGTCGCGTATTTACTTCACGGATTCTGTACGGAAGTTCTAAAACGGCAAGGAGCCGATTGTATTGCGGTTTTGTGTTACGAGCGAATCGTCAGCGACGTGGTTCTGTTTCGCATCTTCGTAAAGGAGTTAAGTCTTTCGTCCTGGTTTCCGATCTTTCTCTCGTTTGGAGCGAAATCGCTCAGGTTTCCGGAATTTCTTCTGTCGTCGATATCTTCTGCGCAGTTAGCCTACGGGCGTCAATCTATTATTAAAATATCTTTTCGTGGATTCCCTGTTCTCGACGTGTCAGCTCGGTTTTAGCGTCCTGTCAGCGCCGGTTGTTGCGGATTCCTCTGAGTCACTTATCGTCGACGCACGTCCTGGATTCGACGCTCCATCTGCGCCTTTCCTCGTTTATCGTCGGCCTTGTCCGGTGTCTCTGGAAGAAGGTACAATTTATTAAGGGCCTTAATACGAATTAAAAATTGATCTTTTGGGCAGAGAAATTAAGATCGGCATCTAAGTACAAAAATTGGGGATTCATTTTGTCTGCTCCGATTGAAGTCTGTTTGAATTGTGTTGCATATTATTATCAGTTGCTTTAAACTGTAAGCTGTTGATTAACATTGTGAATAATTATTAAATGTTTCTGATAATAAGAAGATCCATTGATTAAACTTTCGGATTTACTTCTTGCTAGCGTTAGGATTTGACATAACCAAAACTTGTATAGCGCCATGGATAGAAGCGGAGCATCAACGCCCTCGCAGCCATCTAGACCACCATCTGCGTTGGAAATAGGCATTTTACTAGAGGCCATACAAACAAATACTAGGTCTACACAAGAAGCAATTTCCTCAGTGAAAACTGATGTGCAGGCAAATGCTAGAGATACCCAGGAGGCTATCTCTGTCGTACAAAGCAATGTTGAAGAGGCTATCTCTTCTGTCCGAACGGATTTTCAAGCTAACGCTATTAATACACAGGAGGCGATTGCCTCGGTACGGGATAATGTCAGAGAGGAAATCTCTGCAGTACATTATAATGTCAGAGAAGCTCTAACGGAAGTCGTGGCTCGCATTGAACGTTTAGAAACGACGCCCAGGGCATCTCCGAAGCCGGTTGCAGGTTCGAACCCAGGAGCAATATTTCCCTTTGGTACCACCGCGGATAGACCTTACCACTCAGCCATCGGCCTGGGAAGAGCTTCGGGGGCTAGGCCTAAGGACCTTTCACTTCCGGTCAACCCCGGAACCCTACGCCGGAGTGAAAGACTGGCCAGTAAGGCCCCAGTTTCATACGGAGAGCTAAGAGGTCGAGATACCTGGCCATCCCGAACCCGACGGGATTCGAACCCCGAAGCTACCGCCTCCCTTCCTCCGTCTATATCTCTGAACTACGACCTGCAACCGCACGCGGCCCTCTCACACGTTGGACCGGAAGTGGCGACTCCGGGAGTGTCCGAGGGGGCGGGCGTTACAATTGGTACCAGAAGTGGGGTCGAATTAGTTCTAGAGATTTTGACGAGGAAGAGGAAACGGAAAATGCCGGAAGAAGGGAAACTGCATTATCTTTTGAAAGAAGGAAGGAAAGGGAATTTTCTGATAATGTAGAGATTATGTCTGATGATGGTAGCATAGACATTGAAGTTAGCAAAATAATGGAATCTAGACCTAAAACTGTGAAAATAATTGATAAAAGAATGCAAGCAGCACAGCAATCGGAGTTTAGAAATTTTGAAATAAATAAATCGATTGATCATAAATTGTGGGAGGGGGGTGGTAAGGTCAACCCAGTTCCTTTGGCCTCTTCTTCGCCCTCTCACGTGGATTATCCTCGACCTGATCCGCAATGGAGGAAGCATGAATCGTTCGTGCATGCGGATCAGCCAAGAACGGAAATGATGGCAAATCGGGTCGACGCTTTCCAATCAACGTCGGGAATGCCGACCTATCACTTCGTGCCCAACTACGATGGGCTGGTTACTTCGACCATGGTTGGTCGAGACTACGCTCGACCCGATCTTCGACCTGGTCCAGTGGCAACTACAGCGGGTGACTGGATGCAACCGAGCGCACACCCTGAGCATCCATACGTGTCATGGATGGCTGCTCCGAACTACGCTCCGAACTACGCTCCGAACTACGCTCCGAACTACGCTCCGAACGCGCTCTACAACAGCATCGACAACCGGGTGTGGCTCGATCCGCTTCGCTGTCTCAATCCGCCTCGTACCAGCGACGTCGCCTTTCCTCGGTGGCCAACCGTCGTGGAGTCAACGAGGATGAACTCATGCCTCGGCGCTCAGAATTTTGGATTTAGTCGTGACGTCGAGCTGCCTCGTCCAGCGCTTCTGAAACCGACATATCTGGGGAAAAGCGAAACAACTAGCGACGGTACAGCAACGATGTCTGCGGTTGGGGAAACGAAAGTGCTGGCGCCTGTCAACGCTTCCGTCGGTCCTGCCAAAACCGTCCCCATGACATCCGTTGCGACGCAGACAACCGGCGACTGGGAATTTCCGACGAGTAGCACTGTTGGAACAAACAAGGAAACGGAAACGACCGCGTCTACGACCGTGAAAGCGGCCGAGGTCAAACCGTCGTCGGCTGCGCCTCCTAAACAAAGGCAATACACTAAACTTGGATCTTACAGTGGAAGGACGGATGTGGAAGTCTTTTTGCGCAAATTCACCGTATGCGCAAAGAACAATGACTGGTCGGACGAAGAGAAATTTAATCAACTGGTCGTCTCCTTAGTCGAACCGGCGACCCATTTGCTGAGCGAGTCGAACTTGGATACATGGACGGCTTTGGTTCGGCGACTTCGAGAACGGTACGGTAGCGCCGAGCAGCAGACCCTGTTCCAGACGCAACTTAGCACCCGGAAGCAGAAAGCCGACGAGGACCTGGGAGTATTGGTCGATGATATTCGGCTTTTGTCGTCGCGAGCGTATCCTGGCTCATCGACAGCGCACAGCGAAGCTATTGCTATTCGGGCATTCGTGGATGCCGTGAGCGACCGAAATCTCGCTTTGAAGCTCCGTGAGCGAGAACCGAAATCTCTCGACGAAGCGTACAAAGTGGCGATGCGGTTGGACAGCTATCAGAAAGCGGAAGTCAGTGGTCATGAACAGCACGAGCGACGACATGGACGGGTCAACGCTGTTAAAGAAAACGAGGATCCGATAGTGGTAGACCTGAAACGGCAGATGGAGAGGATGAATGGAGAAATAGAGCAATTAAAGAAAGGGCAACAACCGGTGTCGGCGCCTCAATACAGAGACAATATTCGCGGGTCGTGGAGAGATCAGAACGGTTCAAACGGAAATGGTTGGTCGAACGGTAACGGAAATAACTGGCGGAATAACCAACGCTGTTCGATCTGTAATAGAACAGGCCATTGGAGCTCCGTCTGCTGGTACCGACAGGCGGCGGGACCGGAAGTTGGACGATCAGAGCGAAGATGTTACGAATGTCACCGGATTACAAATCATGTCGCGCGGGACTGTCCATTCCGACAACGGCAGCAGAATCCACCTGGCGACAATCTTGGTCAGGCTGGGGGCGATAATCCCGACAATCCTAACGTTGGTCGGAATTCGCCAAGAGAGGGTCGGCGCTGTTTCTACTGCGACTCTAGCTCGCACTTGCTAAGCAGATGTCCACTTCGGCAGCAGCAACAGAATCCACCTGGCGACAATCCCGATCGACCGGTGGGCGATAATCAGGACAACCCTAGCACTGGTCGTGTGTTCGCCGTACGTGCGCCCACCCCAGATCATCTCCAGGACCGGTTGGATCGGTGGGAACAGTACGCACCACTGGAGGGGCGCCGCTGGGTCAGTATGAGCGACAAAGCTCCTCGGTTGAAGTCTTGTCCGCTACCCGATGGGTAGAACTGACGGGCAACTGACTGACCTTTGTGGTGACCGCTTAATTTGCGGGGATTATCTGAATGCAGGAACATCTGTAACAATTTTCAGTTTGATTCTGATGGAAATGATTTATTTTTACATGTAATGGTTTTACATGTGGTGGTTACGGTGTAAAAACTGTAATGTTGCATTGCAGGGTGACTGAACTGTGTGTTGTATTGTGTAGATTAATAATTATATTGCATTGCATATTTCACCGATGGACAGTTGTAGTATTGTGCTGTAGACAGTTATACAGACTGTTAATATTGTGTGGCGCCATATAAATTAGTCAGCGCCATATAAATGATTTTCCGACCCAAGGTATATATTAGAATGACTACGGTCGCTCAATTTTAATTAGCTGTGATGGTAATAATAATGATAGGCCTGTTTTCCTGATAGGCTGATGTTGAGATATTGTGAGGCAAGAATTACATTAAGCCTAGGTTTTGCTGCATATATATGGCACAATTAGTGAATTAATTGGTTTAAGAATAATAATAACAGATTCACTCAGTTAAATGTGATGCAGCAGTAGGCCTACATAAGATTTTTAATTAGTCGTGAGCATAGCAGTTATATAATAATAAGTGATAGGTGCATTGATGATGATTTAAAATGGCGCTAGATAAATGTTGCATAGGCCCCTCAGCGTCTTACTGCATCGCCGAAGACCGGTGATTTTTATCTGGCTGGCAGCGATAAGATGGTATATATAATTATATATATAGGTTGCATGAATAACACTGAAACATAGGCTATAATTATACCATGTTCTGCTTTGCTCAGCTATTGTAATTATATTAACGTACATAACGCAAGGCGCCATATAAATAGTACACGCGATTATAATATTAAAAGTGTAGGCTTAAGGTAGGCCTATAGATGATAATAAAATACTGTGATTAACGGCTGATGAGCTCATATAATTTTTAGACGAAGATGTTTATAATAATATAGCAGGCTTGAATGACTTTAACGTGCATAGGCCTATATATATATATATGTTTTAGTTCAGAAATTATAATAAGCATTAGCATAGATAGACTAGAGTGGATAATATTATATTATCTTGTTTGGCTTATATAGGCCTGATTAAATTAGTATATTGGTCGGAGCTCTACATAAAACTGTTTAGGCCTAAGTTGAGTAATAAATAGAAGAATTATAAAAATATATCCTCTCCTATCTTGCAGGCCTATTGCTTATAAATAATACTGGGATTTGAGCGACCAGAATATATAATTGGCTAGGCTGTCAATAGGCTAAACTGCTGGATTTTATATAATAATTATTCAGCCGTATAATGTTTACGTTAATTTGGTTGATCAGCCTAATGATTGAAATTGAAGGTCTGATTATATTAACGGCTTAGAATATAATTTCGTGACTTAAGCATTAGCGGGACGATTTATATTGGCCTATAATTATACATTAATTCTGAAGGACGAATTTGTATTCGTAAGGTAGATTTCTGCCTTTTAATATTAATATTATTATTAATCGTTCTGTAAGAGTTTTAATACGGTGCAGGAGTGACCTAACTTTTCAGTTTGCTTATATGGACTAGTGTGTATATATATTGTGTACGCTGTGTACGTATCTATATTTGGACCAACGTACGTGTCAATGAGTACGAGTTTATTTAGCGCACGCTTATGGCTGACGCAATCTCCGCACTTGCATATAAATGTAACTGGGCTGGTTTCCCGATGCTATGGGAAGACATCCTATTTTGATCTCGTGATGGGTGGCCTAATGAGTTTTCCCACGTTCTGCAGTTCAGTGTAGATGGCGGGGGAGAGCGAAGGCGTAGACTGACACCTCATCAAACGCTACCGGCGTGTGAATGGTCGTCGATTTGCCTGTGTGGCCTTATTTAATGATAGATAGACAGAAGAAGAGAGGATGAGTATAGATACCATAATATTCATGCTAAGTTAGCGCATACAACTATAATGATAGACGGAGGATAGGAAGACAGCTGTGACGTAGGATGGACTGCATAATAATATAGATGCATGCATAGACTGTAGGCCTATAATTTTAGTTTTATAATTATGATGTTTCTTAATTGATAAGACTTTTGTAACTTGTCCGCTGTAATTTGTTCTCATCGGGTTACATCGTGGGCTTATGTTACAGGCAGAGATAGGCTGTACGAAATTAATTAGTCTATGTCTTGCACGGGCTCCGCTGTAAGTTTAGTCTCACAGTAAATACACTGAGTAAGACTGAGTGTAACTGTTGACCTAATTAAGTTCTGTTGTAGCAATTATGTTTTGCATTTGAATAATAAAGCCTATTAATTAAAATTAATTTTACCAGGACCAAAATATAGGCCACGCTAAGGATGTAGGCCTATATTTTGTTTCAATGTTTGTGTAGCGTGATAGAAATCATCGCTGCTGTTATATAGGCTTATGGTTAATTATAGTCTAATACGTGTAGCCTACTTAAGTTAATCCACCTGTATATGCTTTGCAGTAGCAATTTAATAATTATGGATGCTTGATGGGTAGGCTTATAAATCGCCTATCTTAAGAGATATATATAATCAGTTGCATTTGAATAATTAGGATGCTTATGAGAGCAGGCCTATTTGCTGCCTATCGTTGAGTTCTGCATTTACCGGTTGCCATATAATAATTGAATAAGCTATGTACTTGAACGGTGGAGGTCAAACACTAGTAGGCCTATTAATAGTTGCTATTGTTGTGAGAGGCCTAGGCCTACTGTTAGATTGGAGTTATGCAAGTTTTCTGTGGTAAATCTTGATAATTAGCAGACATGTAGCTGTGAAAATTGTGAGTTACTAGCTGTGTGTTTTTTTTAGGCTGAGTTGAAATCAGACTGGGGCTACTTTTATGCTATGGCAGTGTCCCCTCTGCTAGAATTATCGGCCGTAATTCAATATATGATAGTAGTTGGTGTTAAAGTAGAGGTTTGGCGAAATGTTTGGTAAGATTACTTCTGTAACCACAGAATTTACCACATGATAAGCTAGAGACCTTGTGGGTATTAAATGCCGTTATAGGCCTATGGATAGGCTGGTAATAATATTCATGACCTCTGGGGTCAAGATTAAGCTGCTGTCTGTAAATTATGTCTTGGTTTGCTATAGATCTCTCTCTGCATAACACTGAACGAAAGAAATTTGTGATAGATCTAGTCTATATAATCGCATATGGAGCTATATAAATTCAGACCTTTTAATGACACTCTAGACTAAACTATGAATCGGGTGAACCGATTATTGCTCAACGCTTGTGCCGCCGCTGTTACGATTGTGCATGGTATATTGTTGATTTATACATTTAATGTTTAAAACTTTTGCTGTAACAGTCGGACCAGACATATAACCTTACCGACAATTTCAGGCTCTGTTTGTCCAATTAAATAGAGCCAGAAATTCAGAGATGGCCGGTGAAATTGTGGCGACCGGTATAACCAGCCGCCACGTATTTTTGGTTTCTATATTATATTATATCATTATTTCCTTGAATTCTGCATGGTATTTTCGGGGTCCATTAATTAGATATATATTATAAAATTATTATTTTCTGAGCTGCATTCGGTGACCTAGATAATATTGGTGACCTAGATTTTAATGTCGAGCTCGTGTGTGATGCGAGTTGCCGACAGGGATGACGTAAGCGGTCGCCATAGCTACCAGCAGTGTTGCCACTGAGGTTTCAAAAAAAAACATAGATTTCCTAAAAAAAAAAACACAGAAAAACACAGACGTCGCCCGGCCGAAAAGTAAAGAAAATTTTATATTTTCGCCGGCAAAAAAATTGATGACCTTTTTTTTTTTTTTTTTTTTTTAGTCATCCGGTCCGAAAAGTCAAAAAAATTTCTATTTTCGCCGACAAAAAAGTTGATGACCTTTTTTTTTTTTTTTTTTTTTTTTTTTTTTTAGTCATCCGGTCCGAAAAGTCAAAAAAAAACCCAGAAACCCAGACGAAAACCGAAAAAAACACAGATTTTTCCAAAAAAAAACCCAGAAACCCAGACGAAAACGGGAAAAAACACAGATTTTCCCCAAAAAACACAGAAATCCAGACGAAAACGGAAAAAAACACAGATTTTCCCAAAAAAAACCCAGAAACACAGACGAAAGCAAAAAAACATAGATCTATGTGGAAAAACACAGCTGTGGCATCACTGGCTACCAGGTTATTGATCGCTTCTTGCATACGCTCAGCGAATGGAGGGTCGGCCGAAAAGGAGGAAGAGGAGTCGGCCGATATGACAGGCGCAGCGCCAGAGCAGTACAGATAAACGGATAGGCAGACGGACGGAGCAATACGCCCTGCTGGCCGCTGTCATTGAATGCATGTGTGGTATTTTTCCTTCACGCTGTACGAGGTGACCTGGTCTATTTTTAGCACGGTTGACTCAGTGCAACTCGTGCGTACGTGTCAGAGCAAGAGGAAGAGAGAGAAAGACAGTGAGCTGCAGACAGGCGCTTAGAGGGAGATAGGTGGTCGCAGCTGTATAGGAATTCAGCGCGCTTTATCTGATCACGCGGTACATGCATGATCACGGCTCGTGCAGTGCCTTCTGCGCATGCGTCGCGTTCCCTTGAGGCGTGGTTAATAACTCAAGAACGCGCAATCGAGGGCAGATTCAGGACGGACTTCGACGAGGATAGACGTGTAGCTCTGGAGAGCAAGTTACAAAATCAGAGTTTGATTATTTTAGAAAGATAATAGTTTATTTAAGTCAGCTTGGATTCGTCGTCTGAATTATTGCGTTGTCGCGTATTTACTTCACGGATTCTGTACGGAAGTTCTAAAACGGCAAGGAGCCGATTGTATTGCGGTTTTGTGTTACGAGCGAATCGTCAGCGACGTGGTTCTGTTTCGCATCTTCGTAAAGGAGTTAAGTCTTTCGTCCTGGTTTCCGATCTTTCTCTCGTTTGGAGCGAAATCGCTCAGGTTTCCGGAATTTCTTCTGTCGTCGATATCTTCTGCGCAGTTAGCCTACGGGCGTCAATCTATTATTAAAATATCTTTTCGTGGATTCCCTGTTCTCGACGTGTCAGCTCGGTTTTAGCGTCCTGTCAGCGCCGGTTGTTGCGGATTCCTCTGAGTCACTTATCGTCGACGCACGTCCTGGATTCGACGCTCCATCTGCGCCTTTCCTCGTTTATCGTCGGCCTTGTCCGGTGTCTCTGGAAGAAGGTACAATTTATTAAGGGCCTTAATACGAATTAAAAATTGATCTTTTGGGCAGAGAAATTAAGATCGGCATCTAAGTACAAAAATTGGGGATTCATTTTGTCTGCTCCGATTGAAGTCTGTTTGAATTGTGTTGCATATTATTATCAGTTGCTTTAAACTGTAAGCTGTTGATTAACATTGTGAATAATTATTAAATGTTTCTGATAATAAGAAGATCCATTGATTAAACTTTCGGATTTACTTCTTGCTAGCGTTAGGATTTGACATAACCAAAACTTGTATAGCGCCATGGATAGAAGCGGAGCATCAACGCCCTCGCAGCCATCTAGACCACCATCTGCGTTGGAAATAGGCATTTTACTAGAGGCCATACAAACAAATACTAGGTCTACACAAGAAGCAATTTCCTCAGTGAAAACTGATGTGCAGGCAAATGCTAGAGATACCCAGGAGGCTATCTCTGTCGTACAAAGCAATGTTGAAGAGGCTATCTCTTCTGTCCGAACGGATTTTCAAGCTAACGCTATTAATACACAGGAGGCGATTGCCTCGGTACGGGATAATGTCAGAGAGGAAATCTCTGCAGTACATTATAATGTCAGAGAAGCTCTAACGGAAGTCGTGGCTCGCATTGAACGTTTAGAAACGACGCCCAGGGCATCTCCGAAGCCGGTTGCAGGTTCGAACCCAGGAGCAATATTTCCCTTTGGTACCACCGCGGATAGACCTTACCACTCAGCCATCGGCCTGGGAAGAGCTTCGGGGGCTAGGCCTAAGGACCTTTCACTTCCGGTCAACCCCGGAACCCTACGCCGGAGTGAAAGACTGGCCAGTAAGGCCCCAGTTTCATACGGAGAGCTAAGAGGTCGAGATACCTGGCCATCCCGAACCCGACGGGATTCGAACCCCGAAGCTACCGCCTCCCTTCCTCCGTCTATATCTCTGAACTACGACCTGCAACCGCACGCGGCCCTCTCACACGTTGGACCGGAAGTGGCGACTCCGGGAGTGTCCGAGGGGGCGGGCGTTACAATGTGAACAGGAAACATTCATGCAGCGGTTGTAACAATAGAGCAACCACAACAATAGGCCTAGCTGATGAGTGATGAGTGCTTTTTTGAAATATCGTTTTGTAAACATTGCATTACAATTAGGCCGACAATTATTAGCGTAATCACAAAGCCAGACAGAGAAAGTCTATGAACACTACGTCAACATCAGGGCCTACATGTAGGCCTATATACCGACAGCTGCACTGAGAATGCTTTGATCAGTATAGATTTGATCAGTATTGATTTGATTGAACTGCAAATCTTTTTATCCGTTCAACTTCAATTGTCTCTTGAAATTTTGGAATCATATTCGTGGTCCAATTCTCTAAATATTTGGAAAATTTTAGCTTGATATTTCATCAGGTATTAGAGATATACGCAAAACAATTTGGCTTACTTTTTAACCACGGTGTATGTATGCGTAGGCCTAATTGCGTATGCAATGTTATGCATAATGCATGCCTCATTAAATACTAATTAAATAGTAATAATAGGTATGAATGCATGGAGACATAGGCCTAGACGTATGTGTGTAGGCGGCTGTAGGCCCCTATTATTGTAACTTATGCATGAATATAGGCCGCATACATACATGCAATGTATAGCGAGCACATCCGTAGGGCCTACATATAAGTGTAGCGTATACATGGTTAGGCGGTGCCTTACCTGGAGGCGGTGGATAGTAAGGTTGGTTGTACTGATGGTATGGAACTGGAGGTGGAGCTGATGGATGGACTTTAGGTGCAGTCCAGTTGCCATTCGTAGCAGGTGAATTATAGGATGAGGTCATGACTGAAGGTCGTCTTTAAACCGATTTCAAACTCAAAACTGCAAATCATCACCACACAAAGTCGGTAAAGAAAAAGGCTAAAAAGAAGCAAATTTATTTATTTCTCAATAATAGGCCTATCAATTAATCAATTAATTAATTAAAAGAAATTTGGTTATCAATCAATCAATGATTAAATCAATCTGTTGAGCCATCAGCAGGCCTAAACTAAGTGGTTTGTCTTTAAAACTTTGAATTTAATATTTCGATGTTCGGGTAAGCGATGTCAGCTGGCATAGCCTATGCGGTACATCCTCTGCGGTGTAGGCCTATTCTTTTGCCATAGGCTATTTCAGTTTTGGTCGGTCAGAGAAATCTAGCTTCGAGTCGACCGGAAGTAAACTTTCGCGCACTTCAATAATACAACGCACATATAATTTTTCTTTTGCAGTGCATGGTTGGATCATCTTCAGAGCTGTCGCAAGTACTCAGGTTGCAAGTACGTACAAGTAGGCCTACAAATACTTAGATCTCAGATACCAGTAGTAGGCCTACGACTGGGCTACAAGTACCAATGCACATGCAGATCTCGTTGGCTGCAATTATACATGTACATGCAGCAACGATTTATTTCCACCTGTCTTTGAATCCCTCAGGATCTGCGTGTAGGCCTATGGTACAGTAGTTCTTTAGCATGGTACAACGCATGCACGAGCGCACACAAGCCACCGTCGATCGATTTCAAGAACATTGGTCTGCCGCTCGTTATGTCTGCATTTGCTCGTTGCTGTTTAACGACAATGTGTCATATCAACGATGATTTGTGTACGTCGCCCTCCTCCTTTTTCCAGGCTTGGAACTGGCATTGCCAAAATAATTATATGAGCAGTGGCGGTGATTGGCTGCAGGGCTTGGAACCTCTGTAGGCGTATAGGTATTTATAGAGTCACTGTGTAGCCTATGTTCTGAATAAATGAATGCATTGAACTAATTCTATAAATAATTATAGGCCTATACATATGTAAGACCGCTGTGATTTTGATCTGTACGTGGGTCCTATAATCATCCCAGTCATGCCAACTAAATCATTCTGCTTATTTTGGAAATGCATATAATTCCTCACCTTGGTTGAAGGAAATTATTATTTTGTAAAGCCAGCGACACAGCTCAGCTAGGTAGGCCTAATCACGACAATGACCTGTAAATCAAACCGGAGCCTGCTAAGTTTAGGCTAATCCAACAGACGAGGCTTTAGGCCTACAACAGTCGCTCCCTGAAAGATAATTAAAGGTGCACGACTTAATTGGCTAAACGAAGATCAGACAGCAAATGAAATTGTCGTCACCGCTTCCGCATTTACAGCAATGTCTGCCTAGTGCAAGCACTGATTGTGGCAGTCATGTCCCACAAACCGATGCCATGAAACATGACATTCAGCCACTGTGGTCAGCAAGCAGACGGTTATGCTCAGACTATAGCACATGCTCAAATAATAAGGAAACAGCCAAACAACGATTCGATTGATTGGTCATTAGGCCTAGCTACTCTTACACTAGATGGTTTATATAGCGCAATGTAAACTTACATGTTGACATGTGTGTGTAGTCCTATAGGAATGTTGTGTCGAACACTGCAGCAAAAATCAATCTGAACTGCATGGAGGTCATTGCGCAGACGCAACTGACGTCGAAAGAGAGATAATGATAAGCGGAACAAAGTTCAACGAGTGCATCTCTCAAAATCGCCGATGGAGAGATGGGATTATATTGGGGGGGTCTTGCTGGTTGGCGACGGACGAAGACAGTCTTAGTCGGGGCATAGGTGCAATCACGTCCTAAAAGTTGGGGGACCATAATGAATCACGTCCTAAAAGTTGGGGGGGCCCATAATAATAAAGTTAGGGGACCATTCAAAAGTTGGGAGGGACGCGTCCCGTGGGTCCCATAGGGTGGTTGCGCCTATGGGGCCGTCCATAAAGTATGTCACGCTCCAGGGGGGGAGGGGGTCCGAGAAAGTGTGACAGTTTGTGACAGGGGGAGGGGGGTCAGGCCATGTGTGACGTCACACATTTATTTTTTTTAATGATGTGTATTATATAATTGTCTAGTTTAATTTTTGCAATTTTTGTTTTCAAATTCAATCTACATTGAGTTACTGCTTCAATGAATAACTGTGACAACTGTTTGCAATTAACTATTCTACTATTAAAGTCATTTTAATAATGTGATAGTACTTTTAAGTGGAAACTTTACAGTTTAATAGTGAAGTGTGTTTTAGATTAAATTTGAATAAGGTGTTAATTACAAAAAAAATCGAAAGTGCGACGTACTTTAGGGGGGGGGTCCGAGAAAGTGTGACATACTTTAGGGGGGGGGGTCCGAGAAAGTGTGACAGTTTGTGACAGGGGGGAGGGGGGGTCAAAAATGGTCAAAAATAGCGTGACATACTTTATGGACGGCCCCTATGGTCGGGGACAGCTTAATCTGATATCAACAGCGCATGTGAATTGATGGGCGTTCATTCGGTAGGTCACTCAGGTTTTTAACCTTTTATATAATAGCCTACTTTGAAACGTCAAGAACTAAGATAATCAAAACTAATAATAGGCTATACAAGACGGATAATTAAGCTTGATGTAGCCTATACAATGTCATGTGGTATATATAGGCTGCTATAGTAGGACCCATAGGCTCATCCTTAATGTCGGTTATAGTAAAAAAAACATCAGTGACTAATTAGCGGGTTTCGAAAACTAACTCTCAAGCAATAACAATCTATATATATAAAAATGAAACTTTCCAATAGTTTGTGTAAAGTGTTCTCGAAACGTACCGCACAGATTGTTTTGAAAATTTCACAAAACCTTCCATTCCTATCAGAGAGTTTCCAACTTTTTTTTATCCGAATAAACGCAATATTTTCCACAAAAAGTCAACTTTGCATTCCGCTCCACCGCCATTTGCAAATTTAAAACCGCACGTTGCCAGATTCACAAACGCCTTGACAGTGACTGCGACCATGCAGACGATACATGAATGAGGTTGCGTCTCGTGACGTCATAAGCGATTCGCGTAATTATTTTGCGGCCTTCTTGGTTGAGGGAGGAAAGGAGCTGAGGGGGCGGGACGGAGGGGGAGGGGAGGGAGGCGGCGGGGGAGGGGGAGCGGGACGGAGGGGAGGGGGAGGGGGAAGGGGAAGAGGAAGGGGAAGGGGGAGGGGAAGGGGGGAGGGGCAGGGAGAGGGGAGGGGCAGGGAGAGGGGCAGGGGAAGGGGAAAGGGAGGGGGAGGGGAAGCGGGAGGAGGACGGGTAGGGGAAGGGGAGGGGTAGGGGGAGGGGAGGGGAGGGGGAAGGGGGATGGGCAGGGGAGGGGCAGGGAGAGGGGAGGGGAAAGGGAGGGGAGGGGAATGGGAAGGGGGAGGGGAGGGGGAGGAGAAGGGGGAGGAAGTAGGGAAGGGGAGGGGGAGGGGCAGGGGGAGGGGCAGGGGGATGGGGAGGGGTTGGAGGAGGGGGAGGGGAGGGGGAGGGGAGGGGGAGAGTCTTTTCTGCCACAGCAACGCGTGGCCGGGTACAGCCAGTAATGTCATAAAACTCAAACTCGGGCGTTACAGTTATAAATAGGCTATAACAAAATTAATATGAAAACTCCACGTAGGCCTACTGCATGATCAGTGATAATTTCGAAAAATCAAGCAGAAACATTCAACTAACAATAGAAAAAAAATAAGTGCTTAGTAGGATTATTACTCACTGACTTTGTAGTTTGTTCTGGTCTTTTGCACATTTAGACTTTTCAAACATTTGACTGTATTATTGTTGGTTCAGGAGATGTTTTTCTCCGTATTGATAGTTCGAATTCCAGTATAATTTTGTGTAGGCCTTATTGAATGTAAACTGGCCACAATGCCACATTGTTGTCTGGTTTAAAATAGGCTTTAGCAAATCGATGGTGAGGGGAAGGGGAGGTAGGGACGGGTGGTTGGATGCTCTTTTCAGCCACAGCAACGCATGGCCGGGTACGCTAGTACATTATAAAAATCGCTCATCCAGCTACAATTTGACCACAAGTGCGAGAAACTACGATCCACAAGTTAGCGGATATTTTATTAGGCTACATATAAAGTGAATTTTGAGCTGAAAATAGCTTTGGATGGTCCAGATGACGCTCTGTCTATACGCAATGTTTCAGAACAATAGCTGCAAAACTGTGGGCGTGCATTCTGGACAAACATACCTACCCATTACCCATATTCTCCTTTATAGATATAGATAATATTTACTATTATTTCAACTAAACACTGCGGTTGAAATCAACACGTCTATTTATTTAAGACAATTCAACAAAACACAAAGCATCAAATACAATCAAATAATCATTTCTCTCTTCTCTCTCTCGGTGTATACACAATTTCACGTTGATATGTCAAAGCATTATCGAAAAACAGGACGAAAATGATAGTAAAACGAAATTCTGCTGATTTCAGTGAGAGCGGCCTTTTATGTTTCAATTAATAAGAGATGGTAATTCACTTTAGTCACTCACGCCTTTTTAAGAAATTGAGGTATCAATAATAATAATAACATTATTAACAATAGAATATTACCACATGAATGACTGCAGAAAAAAAAGAGTTGGATGAAAATAAAGCCATATACATGTAGTAGAACACTGGAGCAATAGTGAAATACAATGAAAACAATAAAAGTAATAAAAAAAAGAGTATTCCTTTTTTTG
Source organism: Lumbricus rubellus (assembly GCA_945859605.1). Taxonomy (NCBI): domain Eukaryota; kingdom Metazoa; phylum Annelida; class Clitellata; order Crassiclitellata; family Lumbricidae; genus Lumbricus; species Lumbricus rubellus. Next base: position 42,580,960 of record OX243811.1, on the reverse strand, counting down.
CTGCCTGGAAAGCTACTGGAATTTGACCATGATTATGAATTACAAAACTAAACATCCAACCACACAAGCAATCGAAGAAATCAGTTACACACTTAATCAGTTTACATGAACGGTGCACACAATTTACAATTTTAAACAACACAGGCTACACACTAAAAAAACATGGCTGTGCAAAATAACTTAAAATTGTTTCAAAAGTATTTTATATTATATAGATCTGAATAGAACAACGGTGCATTTGATAACTCAAATTATTAAACAGATCAACTGAAATTGTTGCAACCAACTCAACTGCTATCATTTTGGGCAATTAATTACAAGTTAATTCAATCAAATTAAATCTTAACTCAACCAATCTTATCAAATGTCAATTTCAACCAAATTAAATCCTTGAATTACAACAGTTTGACTCATTTACTGAACCGAATCTTACTAATTCCACCAGAACAGGTATAGACGAACATAGCCAACGACGAGCTGTAAAAATACATCAATAGCAAATATGAATAAACAGGTGAGTATTATCTTCCAAATGGCAATCTATTCTGCAACTCTTCTCATACAAAGTTCAATTCTTACGAAAACTGACACGCAACTGGAAATAACTTTCCAGAAACTACGACATCCAAGCAATGTTCATCAATAAATGCCTATTGTCACAGTTTGACAGTTTAGATTTCAGGATTTATAGCAATCAATTTATTATCCATTTTTTCTCCAAAGTTAAAACTATGTATGATATCTCTAAGCTACAGCTTACTTTGAGTCGGATATTCCACACTTCACAAAAACCATTTACCGAAAACTCTCTTCAATTTTAGCACAAAGTGACGAGCAATTTGGAGATTTCATGAACCAACAAAGTTGGCATATACAAATAAAGATATGTCAATAAAATTGTCTACACCATAACTTGGGCCTCATCATCATCAATATCCTTAGGCTCAATGCCCGTAGGAGTCCGATGCCACTCTCTGTCTGAGTCTGTCTCGTGCCATGTTGCCCAGCTTCAACCGGTCCGGTCAGCAGGTCTGCTCCATACCATTAACATCTTGGAGCATCTAGACCTTGTCTGATTGAAGAGAATCGTGAAAAAGAAGCACGAGGGACAACGTGGGTCAATGCCCGTTGTGTCCCACGCTCTCTCCCCCGACCCTCTCCATCGGTCTGTCCTGACCGACCTGAGCATGTCTGCTTCACATCATGACACCTTGAAGCATCTGGGTAGCTATGTCACTTGTGACGTGGTTTTGGCGGATTACAATCGTCTTGGTTTTTCACTGCCAGCGTATCGCCACCCATCTGGCAAACCTTCCTCATTTTGTCCGGGCTTAGGACCGGCACAGGGACGTTGTTGGTTCCCTGTGGCAGAGGATGGATGCAGTTTAACGTCATGCCCAGGACCTAACTTGGGCCTACACATCAGGATAACACAGATATTATTCAAATACAAATATAGCAAATTTTAAAAATCTGCCTGACCTAAACTGCAAAGTATCTAAATTGAGAGCATCATTTTGAGTTTTCGGTGTTAAATCAGTCACATGACACTTCAGCTGATGATCTTGGAAAACATTAGAGGGCTTAGGCATCTCCAAAGTGGCAAAAAACAAACAAGGAACAGCAGTTGTTGCAATGTTCCTAGCGAGTGATGGCAGAAATGCAGATCATGATATTCCAAAGACATCAAATACACAAGACAAAACACTAAGGGGTCATCCATAAAGAACAACAGCAGGGTCACCCACATGGTAATGTCTAATATTTATGCAGACATTCATCAATGTTTGGTTGCAAAGGGTAGACATTTCAGTAGTCTTTGCCTCAAACATAGACTTCAGTTGGACACTTTGCAGTCTTCAAATAATATCTATGGAGCTAATGCAAGCAGCAGCAAAGTATCCCATCCCATTAGCTATCCCTCAAAGATCAGTTGAGTTCCAGGCCCTAGGTCTCTGCAGGAATATGCCCATTAACAGACAGAGGGGGTGTGTAATGCCAAACATAGGCAGAGTAGGGAGAGTCAGAAGTAGGTAATTTGTGCGGATGTACTTTATGGATGACCAGCAACAGGAACCTTTGACTTGCTCATGAAACTGACTAAGTGTCCATTACCAATGGCAATGTATCCATCATCATCATCATCATCTTCATCATCATCAAGAGCGTGCGGCAATGACTGTTCTCTGAGATTACAAAGTTAGTCCCACAGAATATCTAAAAGTCTCACAGAACATCTAAAGTCAAGATTACATCGTAACGCATGGCCAATCACCACTGACAACCAGGAGGATGTTCCCACGTGGTAATGCTCCAGGTTGAGCATGGTTTCCATGGTTACACATCACTGTCGAACCAGGCGCCCATCTGTGACGGGTCAGAGGGGTTCAGTGAACCTCCGATGTGCATCTGATGACCGGTGGTGCTCGAAACGTCCGACCCGTCATAGTGGGGTGACATTCCCTGTCCCAGGTCGGGAAGGTGAGTGGCTCCAGGGTGCGGAGCCTGGGGGTAAGCACCGACATCTGAAAGGCTGCCGGGACCGTAGCCTTGGTGACCGATGACAAGACCCTGCATTGACCCCACTGGATCGTAATCTACAGCATAAAAAACACGTTCATGAAAGTTCAACTATTTATTTACTTGTATCGCACAGATATCTAATGACATGAACAATAGACCGATGAACAATAGACCAGTCTGGTAGTTTGCACATTTGTGTGCCATGAACACTAACACTTGCAGCTGCTCCACATGTCTTGGTCCAGAGACTGAACAATGAACATGATAAAGTTATTCTGACGGAAATCCATTGGTTGGTCTCGGCATGTCCGTGCATGGTCACTGGAGGCATTCGTGAATCCTCTAGTTTCTTTGTCCTGATATGCTAGCACTAATAACATTTCTGTCTTAAAAACTCTGTGGTGCACTTATAAAGAGCAGTATAATTGTTCAGATACATACCTTAATATAAAAGAATTATAATTATGGTACTCCTTTCAATATGAGTAAACTATCCACTCAGAAGATGACCAAAGCCTAAGTCTGATTAACGACACTCGTACACCCACCGAACTCACGGACATAACACATTGCTTGCTGTGACTGAGCGAACTTGATGACCTACTGATCTCGATGACCTACTGACCTCGATGACCTACTGACCTCGATGGCCTACTGACCTGTCTGTCGACCCATTCCTTGGTGCACCATCTGGTTGTAGCCGGTTTCAACCATTGGTTGATTCCTGCGATACATCTCATCGTTCATTGCTTCGTCAAGCATTGGAGGCTGGAAGAATTAATTGCAAAAACTGATTTAACCCTAGAATTGAAATAAGGATGCTAATTTAATATAACATAAAATTATATAGCACCGCTCATAGCAGTGACCATTCCAGAGCGTTTGCACTGCGAGTACTTTAAGAAGAAATAGGCTTTTGGAGATAGACAGAGATACAACAAATCTAGAAAGAATGGAAACATGCAAAGCAGAGGGAAGAGCATTCCAGAGAGCATCATTATTCAATTATCATTTAAATATAACAGACTTTTACATGACTCTCCGGAATGTGTATTACAACCAAATTTACATTCCCCATAAAAACACATAAAGACATTAAACCTTAATAAATAATTAACCCATAATTTAAATATATTAAACAACAACGATAATCATAATGCAACTAAGAGTTTAACAATGAACTTACTTTTTTATCCTAGTTTCCTTTAGTCTACTCTCGTCATTTACGTGTTACCCTCGTCTTAAAATTTCAACCTGACTTGGATCCAAGATTTCAACTGAGCTAGAACCTGATTCGAACCCCATCTATTTCGAAAATCTAAAAAATTTAAGATTTAAATCAACTTTATCCACGACTTTGACCTGACCTCATTCCAGTCGGCTGGGTCACCACGGAAGAGCGAACTTGTCAGCTCGACGGACAGACGCTTCTTGTAGTCCTGTGATTTGTCGTCACTCATGCGGAATAGAACCGCAGCTGCATAGGTCGCTACAAGCACACACACACACGCACACACACACTCACACATCTCATCTACCCTAACGAAATGACCCCGAGCAGACAAGGGTAACTTGAGAGGAACAGTTAAAAGCAAGTGGGACAACCATAGGAGTTAGAAATCTTAATCTGATTTCAAAATCCCCATCGCTGAAGTAAGTTATTATTATTTTTATATTATTATTTATTATTACCGGTAAGTTATTATCATTTTTGAGAGTAACGGCAGTATTAACAACATTGTTATCACCATATTTAAATTTACTGTTATTATCTATAATATAATTTTTCTAATTATTATTTATAATCCTGTTTTACATGCAGTTTTACATGCAGTTTTGCTTTGATTGTTTTTATGGAATGATGACAAATATTGTTAGTGCACAAATAGCAGGAACTGTGTTATTCTCGTTCAGATTAGAGCATATTATCATAATGCTATACAGTGATCAATAATTATCCAAAATTCATCGAAAGAAATGCAAATAGTTCTAGACCGACCGACGGCTTCATTGCGACTGTGCAGTAGTTCCGTGAGAGGTGCAGTGGCGCCCTCTTGTTCAATCGCCTCCGAACCTTCCTTCTCAGCCGCCAGTTCACAAAGGACACCGGCTGCAACACGCTGGATATTCTCAATCGGAGAATACAGCAACTACAAATCAAATACATTGGACTTAGGTCAATCACAAGCTGTGTCATTTGTGTGTCAGTCAAGTACTAAGCAGCTAAATGGTCCTCCAATCATGTACCTCAATGAAAAATGCTAATTAAACTGTCATTAATAACTGTTAATTAATCAGAGATGTCAGTTTTTAATCTTCACAATTCCAAACAATTTCACTAATGATGACAAGCAAAAAATTCCATCAAATTTCAGTCATGTAATGGACTCCATCACAGAGGTACCACAGCTACCACCACATAGTAACTGGCATCACAGCAACTAGAACTATAGCAACTGGTAGCATAACAACTGAGATCAAAGCAACAGGTGGCAGAGAATGATTAGAAGGTAGATTAGATTATGTCTGGTCTCACCTGAACAAACAGTGGGATGCAGTTGAGGGTGCGGATGACTGCGCGGTTATGACTCTCACGTGCCAAGATGTGCAGAGCACCAACCGTACCCTCTACAATCTCCTCCATTCTTACCCCATCGACAAATGTTCCCTGACCTGGGTTTGCTGCCCCTGGTCCAGGGCGCTGGAATACAAAGCACAACATGAACTCAATTCATCATGGGTAACTACGAAATGTGAAATAAAGGCGATTCATACGAGTTTGGGTAACATTCGTCAAACATTTACGGCTGCAATTGTCGCCACCAGCTAAGGTTTTAATCTTTAATTTAGAAAGAACCAAAACTGTTAAATAAAATGCAACATATACTACAGATTGTAAAAAAATTTGCTTTGACAGTGCATAAAATTTAATCTGACTGGCCTAGTTAGCTACATCGGTAAGCGAGAGTGGCATACGTCTGTTGGTTGCAATGGACTGCAGTTCAAGCCCCAGGCTGGGAGGTGACACTCAGAGATTTAAATATCTCGGGCTAGCATGCATGGGACGCGGTGGCGCAAGCTGCTGCGAAGAGACCTTTCAGGGCAAGTTGCTTACCCATCATTGTCTGTGGGGAAGGCAACGGGAAACCACCTCACTCATCTCATCCCCAGGGGCGTAAAGCCAATGAACCTGCCTTCGGGCAGAGAACCATCATGGTTATTATCATCAAAAGTTAATCTTAAAAAATTTATTCTTTGCAAGTGTTAGCTAACAACAGCTTTTAATAAGCAAGATTAATGAGCAAGAGTATTCTGAATAAGATATTTATAACTGAAAATACTCTATGGCGAAAATTCATGAAAATCCGCACACCACAGGAAACAAACTGCATTATACAGATATCTAGTTTGCAGAAACAGATTCTGGCATTAACCCTTTGTGTGTCCTGATGAGCACGGATCAGAAGCTGAACTAAACGCGGAATTGCTCCGTGCTCCCTCAGTGGAGCGTTGTTTGCAGGGCAGAGCGCCAGGTTGCGGATGAGGCCAATGACGGCCTTGATCAACGGCCAACGACTCGGAGGATGAAGGAGTTTCACGACTGCTGGCAATCCATAATGCAGCCGAACAGCGTTCTGCGCCATCTCCGCTTCTGAATGACGATTGGTCAGATGACGTAGAGCACACACCTGTCAATCAAAAATAAATTAATTATAAAACATAATATTAGAAGCAATTCATTAACCCTTTGAACCCTAATGGCCTCTATAGCAGCTCGTTTTCCATATAGTTATGGGAGCTCCGGGTTCAAAGGGTTAAGCAAGTCCAGAGGCAGCCATGAGTTATGAAGTGCTGGTGAGTTCAATTTTCTTAGCCAAGTCATGTAAGGTTGGGTGGTCAGGCCTCTACCGGGCTCGTCGTGCATTCTCATACATTGGCCCTTCATACTGGAACTGCCTTCCATTAACAATTCGCAACATTTCACCGATTGGAACTCAGGAAACATTTTCTAAATGTCTTAAATCGAATCTGTTTAGATCTGTCGGGTAGCTACGTTAAGCGCCATCGTGAGATTCTTGTTAAGGTGCTATATAAATGATCATATACATACATACATACATACATACATACATACCTTGCCACCTTATCTTTTTGCAAACAATCAATGGTATCATTATAGCAGCTGAGTTTCCCCATGCTATGCAAATGGTACCAAAATGTCTTCCAGGCATGATTTGAACTCCAACCACATCAGTGACAGTCTAGCACACTAACTATCACACTAATAATGCAGCCCCAAATAAACACGGCAATGACCAAAACAAGAATCTAGTGGTCACCAGGCTGGACTGTCAGGCCAGAGGTTGGGGTAGGGGGATTCAAGTCAATTAAATTAATCTGAAACAGTTTGACAAGTGGCTTACTGCTGGTTCAGTGATGTCATCGCGTTCTCCCGCCTGGATGATAGTCCGAACGAGCGCCTCAATTCCTCCGACCTGGCAGACGACCACTTTGTTACGATGGTTGTTGCAGGTTAGGTTGGAAAGGATTCCAGCTGTACAGGTCACGATGTTTATGTCGGTGGACGACAGAAGCGAAACCAGGGTCTGCAGAAGAGTGTCCATTGCATCCTAAAAAGAAAAATCACAGGAAGTGCAACATTACCAGAATAATTGCTGTTTGGCAGAAAAATCACTTGGAAAAAAAACATTTGATCATAAAAATGTGTGCATTCATTAAAAATCCTTTTTAATGAATTGCTTTTGAGACCCGACTGATTCGAAAAATCTTAGTGAAATAAAATAATTTTAAAACCGATTAAAGAAATGTTGGCAGTGCTACAGCATGACTGCCTAATGGAGGGAAATTATCATAGAGTACAGTAATCACGAAATTAGGTCCGTTAAAGCAATGAATATCAAAGAATTTAAACAAACCACTTTGGTAGCAGCGTCAGAGAGATTACGAAGCGTCCAAAGACAGTTCTGTACAAGTCTTTGACTCTGATGGTTGAGATGGATCGCCATGGCGCCCATTCCACCTGAATAATGAATATGTAACATATATTCATAAAGAACAGACAGGCGTAAGACATTGAAAACCTTCTTATAAATAACTAATCTTTAAAAAGGCATTGTAATACATGTATGGTAAATTTACAAGAAGGCAAGTAACCGAGGTATGTGTGTGTGTGTATTGAACATTTATATAGCGCCTTACAATAACCTCACGAAATGCATTCATTCTATCTTATACTATACATATAGACAACCATCAAAATTGACTAAAATTGCTCATAAAATTGCCAGACCTGCTTCGACGATCGCTGCTTTGTTGCTGGGGCAAACCGAAAGAACCTTAAGAACCCTTGAAGTTGTCCACAGTAACTTCTCATATGTATACGTCGCCATGATACGGACCAACTCTGCTGGACCTCCACTTGCCAGGATGATCAACTGAAAACGAAACAAGTCAGACATTCATGAAGAGAATTCTAAAGGTGCTATATAAATGATCAGCTGAATTTCCATCGTTTCGTGACAAGAGCCATATAATATTTAGCTATATTGTTAAATGTTGGTGTACACTGCAGAAAGTAACAACAAATGGTGCATCGAAATCAAGCATCACTCAGGTCAACACCCAGAGTCAGTATATCGAAACAGACAGGCACAGACTATTGATATATATATATATATATATATATATATAGAGAGAGAGAGAGAGAGAGAGAGAGAGAGAGAGAGAGTTTATTGGCATTGGCAGAGTGCAGCCAGTGGCGGAGTATCAATTTATTCAAACTTAATTTTCAACACCATTATTTAAGCTTACACGAGTACTTAAATTATGCCGATTATAATTATATTGGATTTTTACACCTTCCATAGTTGTAAAAAAGTCACTTTCCAAGACTGGTGTATTACGCCACAGTTCGATACATGATATTGCCAATATATATTTTGAGAGAATAATACTAATACCAATTTTTCTTTGTTCAACAATCCGGTTGACAGACCGCAGCCGGTTACACCCTTCCCAGAATCCTAACCTGCATTGCCCGGTTCCTTGGGTTGCTTCACCTCTTGCCCCAACTTATCACACATAACCTCTCTAAATGACCATATCCTACAACCACAGAATCATATCATGTTCGCCTTTCTCTGTTAACTGCCATACACCTTGATACCCTCAAGTCTGTACGTGAACTGAAATCTTTCTATATCTTCAAGCTGTATTGCCACAGTACTGCAATCGCAGAACTGACAACACTTATCCTTAACATTTTGAAACACTTGCCTTGCTCTCTTGGTTGCCATAAGCCAAGATCTGGAGACAGTCAGTTGTTATGGCAAGGAACTTGACATTGTTCCTCGGCAAGAGAGCAACCATCTTCTGCAACCCTCCGGCAAGATGGACAGCCATCTTGGCACCTTCCTGGTGCAGCAGCAGATTATGAAGTGTTGTAATCGCGTAGAACAAGACCGACTCGATCGGAGAGCTAGAAGAAACAATGACATCATCATCATCTTAATCATACTTTAATCACCATCCTATTATCTATATTCATTACCATTGCAATAATCACTAACAGTGCCACAATCAGCATTCAAATCATTTGACTCATCTAAATCACCACATAAGCCATTTGCCACTCTAATCTGAATCGTCCTATTCATCACTAACTTGATTATAATATTAATGAACTTGATTATAAACTTAGCCCTTATCATCTTAGTGATCATAAGTCCTTAGCCATAAGTACTCATCATGTTAATCGTCAGTATCATCCTAGTTATAACACTAAATTTCACTCCAATCGTCATTCTTATCGTACTCTTCATTAATTGCTTCGTTTTATTCACTGGTTTCCTTAATTCACATCATCGTACAGTGATGCAGAAATGATGATGTAAATAAACAATAAATGATCCAGAAATAACAATGAATCATCGACAATGTCAAAACATACTTTAAAATTCTCTGCTCACCTGAGGAGCTTCACAAGAGCGGGAATTCCACCCGATCTAAATATAGCAAGCAGCCCCTGGCGATGGTGAGACAGGTTATGCAGGGTTCCAGCCGTGCAGCGAGTTGTCTCCGGGTCAGAGGTCGTCGACATCGCACGAATGAGCGCGGCAATCATCTGTGGCGAGTTCATGAGAGCGTGACGACTCGCTTCCTTCTTCGACAGCTGATGAACCATCATGACCGCCTGACCAACAACCACTTGGTCCTCATCCGTCAACAGCTTCGCAAGTTCAGGAATCGCCTTTGTCGCCAAATCAGCATCATCCTGTAAACAACAGACATATCATAATTTAATAATTCCATATTAACAGAGTACTTATAATAATTATCAGGCATCACCAAAATCATAATAAAATAATTCGTTAATAAAATAGTTCATGAATAATCATTATACGTACATACCATGTTATTGCATTTATTTACTATAGCATTAGTCTGCTCACATGTATAATAACTCAACATAATACTAAGTTAATTCTATAACAATTATATTGAATAATAGCAATAATTTTTCAGCATCATTATTAGTGATACCGTAGTTTTATTAATTTTTCCTGCACTACTTTTATTTCTGACTGATGACAAATTCAATTCCTCATGAAAAAGTCCTGTGTGAAGACAATTATAGAAATGGAAATCTTGATCTCATTTGGGTAATCATTATCCAATTTAATTACTCCACTGAAAATTAAGAACAAAAGCAGAAACCAATCTTAAATACAAAGTCAAGGCAAAAGTAAATTAGGTAGGATTTCTGCACTCATATAAGAGCATGCAAGTGGCAGGGTCTTTATTCTGTTCCAAGAGCCATTGTTACCTGGTAGTTGATGAGGTTAACGACCGCATGCTTCAGCATCTGAGATGGCTCAGCGAGACGCTGAACCGCCGTCGACTGACCCGGGTGGATCTGGGTCGACGGAATCTGGAAGCCTTCCTCCAGGGTCTCCGGGAACATCGCAGCACGCACACGCTGCGAGCGAGTCTGATTCAACTGCTGGTTCATCTCTACACATCATCCAAACAATACGCAAAATGCAAATAAAATACGTTGAAGTTCAATATAATAGAAAGAAATGTAATAAAATACAACAGAATGCAGTGAGACACATAATGATGCAACAGAAATCAACACAATGCAGCACATAAAATATATAACATACAATAGAACCTTGAATGTCTTAACAAACGAACTGGTCATAAAGACATTAAAATTAACCATTGCAATTATTATTCTATGGTTCCAAATTAACTCATGAAGTCTACATTGAGTAATTAGTGAAAACACAATAAAAAAACTACTGCATTAGGTAGTCAATCTATAATTAACTATGCATCCAATATTCATGCTAAAATTCTGAATGAGCGCCAGAATCTGACTTAAGATCTCTGCTACCTCATCAGTGTCTGGTGACAACATACAATTAAATAGCATTGAATATGAAAAAGTCAACAAAAATTACACAATAATAAGGAAATGATATATTTATTTAATCAGTTGATTACTAACCATCCACTTGTTCCTGGGTGAACCCTTGGTTGAATCCCTGGTCAAAATCAAACATCATCTGCGTAGTGTCCATCTCATTTCCTGTCTCCATTTCATCCAGTCCATGCTTGCTACTGACTGACGGCGGACCATGAGTGGTCAGGCCAGAGTGGATGCCGGAATCAGACATATACTGTCCCTGTTGCCACATCAGTGTCTGGTGCTGCTTGCTGTCCATTGATCCCAGGTCCATGTAGTGCTGACCTCCACCTGGCAAACATTTAATGCAATCAGATTTCAGTTTTGCTTAATCCATGCTATGCGTAACATCAATTGGTTTATCCAAATTTATGTTTTTTATGCAATGTTCAATCTATGCTAATCAACCATTGATTTACCATAACCTCAGTTCATGATACACTGGCTCAATCTAAACTATGCTTGACATCCATTGGTTTAAACTAATTTTGGTATAAATGCACTGGTAATTCACAAGTTCTATATTAAACATCCACTGGTTTAGCCTAATCTCTTAAAATTCATTTGAATTAATCTGGCCAATGTTGTGACCTGTTGTTATATGGCACACACCATCAAATGGTTGATCGCAAGAAAAAAAACATTCTGAAATACACTTCAAACATCTTATGCAAAACCAGTTGATATACGATTATGCAGCAATTAATATCTCTGACAGCAATAAAAAAAACATCTGCAAAAATTAAACAAACCAGGCTAAACTAGTCAAGATTCAATTATAAGCAGCATCTAAAAAATTAACAGCAATAAAAAATTGGCCAAATTAGAGAGGTGAAAAGTGGATACAGAAATTGACTATCAGCATAGAAATTTACCTTGACGGGACGCCATTCCCGACTGTTGGTACACGGACATAGTCGCCGCTCAATCCACCTTAAAAGAATTATCCATATCAATAAAAAAATATATCCAAGTTAAAGCACATTTACCAGAATCGCCTACAATTAGTATCAAAGTGAAAATGATCAAGAAATAAGATTTGCAGATTTTACACCAAACATTTTTGTGTTTACTTCCAAAAATTCCGATATTGCACACTAAAAATTAATTTTTTGAACATTAATTTTCTCCTGTCCGCAATATTGCCTTTGTGAATAACTGTAGTGTCAGATAATATGTCATAGTCTGAAATATCCATATGGTTTATTATGGTATCGGTCAACCCAGGATCGATGTAAACCTCAACCCGTTTCTCTAACGGTTGTATATCCTTGTTAAGTTTACAATATCTCAACACAGAGATCAAAATTACGATTCGATTCAACGAAAACACAACATCAAATTAAGAACAGCTGCACGGCAAGTATAGATCTGTGCGAACGAATTTCGACGGGCGCTATACAATTTTCAGAACAAAACATCCCACAGACAGTTACTCTGAAACACCAACGCCAACGACAAGACAGTGTAGACTTTAGAAAAATAAAAACGAAAAGATCAATAACCAAAATAGAAGTGAAAATAAAGTCAGCCTTAACTGAACACACCCAGTAAAATTGAATAGAAAATTACGAAGATTACGAAGAAATTACGAAGACGAAAACCTTCCTCCACAAAGGTACAAAACACAGACTACATATTTTGCTCGATTCAACAAATCAACAATGAATAAATGCTTTCAGGTTATGTCTAGTGCCGCCATCTGTTAGTTAGTTTGATAAAATCGTAGTTGTTGCAACTTGTTGTCGTTGTTGTACGTTATTACAAATTATTATTATTATTATTATTATTATTATTATTATTATTATTATTATTATTATTATATTATTATTATCCTTTTAATATTTCCGACAAACAACATCAGACACATAAAGAACAATAAACAACAGAAGCGGACCACCCGGTAGTCATTGTTCTAAATGATGATAAAAGTTATTAGCTCTCCTCTGGGTCTGACTCGGCTAAAGTGCCTCTAAAGGCCACCGAGTTGAAGCGCTGGACAGTAATAGAGAGGCGTTGCAGCAAAAAACAGGTCTCTCTCATATCACCAGACGACAATGTTAGGATGCGGCCTAAATCAGACAAAAAGTCGAGGCCAATACTGCAAATGGGACCTAAAGTCTCAAAGGCTAAAGGAATGAAAAAGTGAGTGTTTACAAGAGAGACGTATTTAGTGTTTTTCCTTTCCGTAGCAATCTCGGCTGCCGCGCCCGCCGTCGAAGCCGTGGCCTGGATATATGATGGTGCAAGTGTGTCAACCACTGTCGCATCCCACACAAGATGACGACCCGCACGCCATGGAATCATGGTAAGGCCGTCTGGTCGTCTACCATCCGTGCGAAGAAGACCTGGTGGTTCTTTAATGGACGGTATTCCTGCCTTTGAAAGGGAGCGGTATACAATGTCATTGATCGTATTATGTGGAGCTATTCGACCGAAGCCGAGAGAGCAAGACAGGCCGTGGCTGCCTCTGGCGTCAATTTGAGCTCCGCAGGCGCAAGTGTGGGGTTCACATATTGCGGCCCCAAGTCGCAAACCGACGGCAACTCGAACATCCTCGTTATCCAGACGTAGTCCACATGCGGTTATCGGTAACGCATGGAGCCAGTCACTAGCATGGGGCGATGAGACTGCTTTTAGTCGTGCGATGTTATATACATCCACTGTGTTTTCGAGCAGTGTCTTCGCAGTTTTCTCCAACAAAGGTTTGTCCCATGATGCTTGCTGATTTGTTGGCATGATTCCTGCTTCATCAAATTCTGTCTTGGAACGCCACTCGGTTGTCATCGTTTGAAAGTGTGAGTCATGTTCGAGATTAATAGAACTGAGAATGAGAGTCTGGAGAGGGAGAGTGCTTGCAGCTGAAGCCAGAAAGGCTGGAAGTGCTAGCGAAGACGCTCTCCGAATCCCCAGACCACCCATCTTTATGGGCAATGAGGCTTGTGTCCATTGGTTATCGTCTAGAGAAATGTTGAGAATCTTTTCTAAGCCTTGGCGTAGTTTGGTGTCGTAAGTCTCCTATTATTCGGGATGCTTGTCGCTTGGATGGCATCGGAGAGTGTAAATAATTTTAGGCGCACCCAGCGAACTTCTCAAAATTAGGAGTGCGTCCTGCCTTGCTATGAAAGTTAATTTGTACAGACTCTCCTCCAGTTCTTTGGTTCTACTCTCAAGACATTGCTGCAGTGCTTTTCCCGATGAGAGTGGGGCGCCGAGTAGCTGGGCTTCATCCACATCAATTAGTTTGAACTCTCTCAATGAGTCGTATCCTGTGTTGTTATTGTTACGTGCTATCACCTCGCATTTGGAACGATTAAGTGTCAGGCCCATAGTGGAGCACGATCTCTCGATGAAGTCGACATCGGCTGCAACCGTTTCCGCCTTCCCACCTAAGGTGAGATCGTCGAGGTATCCGAATGATAGGGGTGAAGCCAACTGAAGAAGAATAGGCTGCAGAGGCAGGCAGAAAAGCAAGGGTCCCAGCGGATCGCCTTGCTGAGGTCCCACTCGAGATTGAACCATGTAGCCGCCGAATTGTAATGTTGATTCTTCGGCGTAGGACTGGAAACAGTATGGAGCCAGATCGGGTAAGATTTCGATCACTGAAGCCAGCATGCGGTCTCGGTAGAGACTATTGAAGGCGTTTGATAAATCGAGTTTCACAACGATGTTTTCGTCATCCATGTTTGTGATAAACCTACGGGTTGCATGAACCGCTGCCTCGCATCCGCCTGGAATTCCAACACCCAGTTGTTTCGGAGATAGATACAGTGGCGTCTACCAATGGAGGGGTTGGGAGAACGTTCTCCCACGGTTTTCAGAAATGGGGGGGTTTGACGTTTTTGGACGTAAACTGGGGGGGTTGGCGATTTCTAATGTGATATTTCGGACCAAGAATCCAAGGTTCGTCTGAAGTAACATGCCAACTCAATGGGACATAATTGTTGTGGAACACATGAACTAGGGGTGGACCGTGGATCTCTTATCGCTTCAGGTCGCACCTACTGACGAAGGTGATGAAGTCCACAAATGACCAGGATGGCCAAGGGTCATTAGACAGCATAGATGTCTTGCTGTGCTTGTATACCCCAGTCTTCGGACAGCGGTTCCCTTTGTGAAGCTAATGACGTTATAGGCTAAGTTTACAGAATGTTTCGAATTAGATACCCGGCCAGCTGTGTATGCTTAAAGAATAAGATCAGCTAAATGCAGAGCCGTAAATCATGGGGGAGGGGACGTGAAGGAATTCCCTCTCCACAATTTCTCTCAGCTGTGTCACAAATGTTACTATATTAGGGTCGGCAAGCTGTAGGAAGCTGCACATTGCAGGAATCGTAAATAGCCAACGAGGTGTAGGCTAAGTGTATCCAAAGTCAGAGGAATTTATGGTGTTAAACGCCCAATAATTTTATAATCGTGCAAGAATGCAGGGAGATCAATCCACCCACCTTGATAAGATCTTATTGGATGGGGGAGTGATATATATATATAGCCTATATACATACTATATATATTTATAACATAGGCCTACATGTACATACATGTAGGCCTAAACTCAAAATGGACAAGCTTCTAAATACTTTTGTGACTTAATGCACAAACCCCTCTCCGCAGTCTCTTCCCGACTTTTCCGGTCTGCTGCTCTCCTTGATCTCCTATTAGGCCTCGGGCAAGAACTACCGTAACCTAACACCTAGCCTTTGCCATTGTAGGCCCTTCTATGTGGAATGACCGACCGACCTCTATCCGTGGTAAGATCTCAAGATCAATCCACACCCCTTGATAAGATCTTAATGGATGGGGGAGTGATATCTTCAGCCCTTCGCTGTTTGAAGCCTTTCTTATATCCTGGGGCTGTTTCGCTTAGAGCGCCTCTGAATAGCTAGTTGTCGAATAGCTAGTACTGGAAGAGGCGCTTTATAGGTTCTCATTATAGGCTACAGTAGGGCCTACAACACAATACATGCATGCATTTCGTGATTCATAATACATATATACATGTAAGTACATAGCCTACTATGAACACTCAGATTTGAAAGGAGAAATACTGATTATCAGTAACTGTTCATCTCGAGACCACATTATACCGCATACTCAGACGAGGACCTACAGAGGATTACAGATTTACAGACAATTTTTAACAAATAATATCATGAACCAAGTGCTGTACGATCACTAATTCTAAAAAAGTACCCGGTAAGTGCCGTAAGTAATCTTTTTCGTTTTTCAAATCACCTCAAGCAGGATTGTGTGCTGGTTAAGTGCGATAACAAATTGTAGGCCTACAATTGCGCACTGCCTTCTCTATTAAGAACAGCTTTTCACATAGGCTATCATACGTGTAGCCTACACAATTAGCCGCCTAAATCCATGCATGAGAAAGTGACAAACAGCATTATATCATTATGACCAGATCCTGTCATTTTGTTTCTTCACGTATAATTATAAAGAACCTGTTTTGGTCGCATTTTGTATTTGTGATCGTAATCGCATTCTAGAGATTTCTTCAGCGCCAACAGTAGCTGTATATATATATATATATATACCGGGTGGCGCATAAAAAACGTCCCCAAACTTTGTTAATCTGGCAAAGATCTAATTTCATAGATATCAAATATTAATTTACACCAAAATGTTAAGCAATCATTTCTGTGCACACATGTCAAATTTCAAGAGAGTACGTTTATTATATCACACTCTGCGGCAAGGTTATAACGTCGTACCTGTTAAAATATTTTGCACAAAACTACGTCATTAAAAACGTTCCCAAACGTTGTTAACCTGGCAGGCTGGCAATTAAACAATTTTAAAGATAAACTAAATCATAGTACATCAAACTAATCACAATTCATATTTGTACAACACAGCCAAATTTTAGCTAAAAATACTCAACCGTTTGAGAGAAATTGTTGTTAGAACTGTATGACCCATGGCCAAAATTGTGCACAGTTGTTTAATGATGATGTTTTACGCGAGTAAATGTTTGATTGATCCTCCCCTTTCTCTTGTAACGACCCTTAAACGCTATTTCCACTGTCCTGTTGACTTCTGTAGGCCTATTTGTGTGTCGTCTAATAGAGACCATTAATTTTTTACTTCAATGACCTGCTTAAGTTCGTCAGCATTAATTTTAGAAACAATTTTCTGCGACCAGCATACACATTACACAAGCTCCTCTGGGGCGCTCCGTGCATAAGTAGACCATAGGATTTAGATCGGGAGAGTTTGGAGGCCAGGCATCACTGTGGATAAAATCAGGGATGTTTGCTTGAAGAAAATGCTGATCCAATCTGCAATGATGTGAAGGAGCACTGTCTTGTTGAAAGACGTAGGCCTAATTGTCATCAGGATTGAGTCTACGTACTAGGCCTATACGACGTTCGGGAATGAGCTTATCGCGTAACAAGCCAATGTAATAGGCCTACTCTCCATTGAATTTTGTTTTCTGAGGATCAATGAAGATGAAGTCTGTTTTACCGTGCATCGAAACTCCAGCAGCTGCAGTGCTGTCCAACGTGCGGCCCGCGGGCCGCATGCGGCCCGCAAGGTGATTTCAAGTGGCCCGCCGAGGCTCACTAAATTTTTGCACTTTGTGTAAAATGAAGAAAAGGATAAAGTCACTGGTCAACTTGAGCGTTTATTTTTGTTATTGATCTTGTGGCAGACTGACAGAACCAGCGGGTCCGGCGCTATAAAAATTTTAAATCATAAATTAAACATTGACAGCTAGATCAGTGGCGTAGCCAAAGGATGGTTTGGGGTATAACCTAGGGTGACCATTTTTTGGCCATCAAAAACCGGGACACTTTTTGAAAATCTGCAAAATTGTAATTTTTTTGTTAACCATGCACAGTATAGAGTAGGCCATTGTTGTGTATATTATGCTGCATACTTTGACGAAGTTCAAAGTTACTGAAATTTCTGGGAAGAGAGGCTTAATTTCTGTTTTGCGAACACTTAAATTTCGAACATAGGTATGATCACAGCTAGGTCTAAATTCAATGCTGATCGTAGACTTCAGTGATCTCCAACCTGCTCTAGTCGTCAGTGCTCTGAGTGCGGTGCTCTTTCATAATTGAGAACACGCTCTGAATCAGCGCTCAGTGTTTAATCTAGTTCATAAGAAAATAAAGGTTTCAGGGGTGGGGGGAAGAAACGAGCAAGAAACAGGGTTTGAGGAGGGTATGTGCTCCTGAAATTCAGATTTTTTAAATTTCGGTATACAATGGCAGCAATGCGCAGCATTTTGAATTGTCATCTGAAAGAAATAATGATCTATGATTAGTGCTGACATGAGTTGCAATGTCGCACTCTCATTACGATCCTGTCATAGTGAAAACTTTCTGGTTAAGCTCTGATAGTTGTTAAAAGATATAAACTAAACTCGCTCACATATATAATTATATTAAAGATTTAGCATAATGCTCCAAATATAAATTGGCAACTTCTCTTTCGTTGCGACTTCTTTTTCGGTTACAATTTAAACTACACTTTATTTCTTCAGTTACATAAAACTGACGTTTTCAATATACAAAGTTCCTTCTAGCAAAAAACCGGGACAATTCTGCCCTTTTGCCTAAATCGTCGGGACACCGGGACGCACCACAAAAAACCGGGACATGTCCCGGAAAACCGGGACGTATGGTCACCCTAGTATAACCTCCCTCCCATTGGCGTAGGAAAAAACGTTTTTGAGGTTATTTGTCTAATTATAGGCCTATAGCCTATAAGAAAAACAAGCATCCGGCCATAAACCTCCCCCCATCAGAAATTCCTGGCTACGCCACTGAGTTAGATTGATGGATAGATTGTAATCATTCCGTATCAAATTTCAATATTCGTTTCAATTGATGTCAAATTAATATATTATCGATAAATTTTAGACACTGCTTTTAAGTTTACTGTTGCGGCCCTCGGCTTCAAGAACCTTGTTTTTGCGGCCCGTGGTACCAAAAAGGTTGGACAGCACTGACTCCAGCAGATGCCATTAAATTTGTTTAGAGAAACGACTAGTCTCATGATAAAGTCTTAATGGCGCAATTGAAGACTTTCGTTCGCGGCAAAATAAATGACGTAGTTTTGTGCAAAATATTTTAACAGGTACGACGTTATAACCTTGCCGCAGAGTGTGATATAATAAACATACTCTCTTGAAATTTGACATGTATGCACAGAAATGATTGCTTAACAATTTGGTGTAAATTAATATTTGATATCTCTGAAATTAGATCTTTGCCAGATTAACAAAGTTTGGGGACGTTTTTTATGCGCCACCCGGTATATAGTTACTGTTGGCGCTGAAGAATTCTCTAGAATGCGAGTAGAATTCTCCTACTCCTATATATATATATATATATAATATATATATATATAATATATATATATATAAATATAAGTCGCGAGGAGTCAGAATATTAATTTGTGGGTTTCAGTCAAAAAAATTCGACTAGTAGCATGCCAAACGTTAAGATAATTATAAGCTACAACTTGATAATTACAAAACTACACAAAACTGAAATCAGAATAAAACTGTCTGTAGCCTAATAATGGTCACTATAGACTTATCTATAGGATAGGTCCTAACATTAATTTTTTTGTCTGTCTGTTGGAATAGAAAATTTAAATTATGCCACCAAGCCAATAAATTGTAAAAACGATGTTTGTGAATTAATGAATCTTTATTTTAATATTAAGATATTTAATTTCCTTTGCGTATAGACACTTTTATCATGATCTGTTCATAATATATATATATAGGGGCCTATATATATATATATATATATATATATATATATAGGGGCCTATATATATATTCCGTAGGCCTATTAATGTACAGTTTTTGTGTGCCTTCTGAAGAACCGAGTGTATTAGAAAAACAAGTCGGCCAAAGTGGGGGGTTGTTCTCCCACGCCAAGTGGGGGGGGTTAGACGCCACTGGATAGATAAGCTGCTGCTTATTATTATTATTATTGTTATCATCAATATTATCATCGTTTAGCCCTTATTTATTATTATCATTATTATTGACCTTGCCATTATTACCATTCCTATTAGGCTATTGCCGTTTTTTCGTCGTCATCTTTTCCCTCATTTTTTTATGCTCGCAGTCTTCTTCCTTAGGCCTAGGTCTACAAACTCATCAACCGGACGTCACCATCGTCTGATCAGATTCGATATTGGCCTAAAATACTGATCCGATAACCGCGACAGTTTAAAGAATTGATCTATAGCCTAATAATTATAGGCTAGCATAGGCTAGAGGCCAAATCAGCTGATAGCTGCTGAACAAAACAACTTTCCTCGGTTCGTCATCTCATCATCAAGAAAACTCTAATTGGGTGTGGGCCTATTATTTAGGCCTACCTCTTGTAGGCCTACTGAAAGACGAGCGCCCACCTTGCCCAAAAATGGAGCACAAGTCTCATTATTCTTTAATTAAGTTCTCTGCCACTTGGCAGATTTCAAGTTTCAACTTCCAATAACGCCATTCTGCTCTTCGCTGTGCTTTTCTCTTCAGTTCGTTGCAGACCTATCCGTCAGTCGTCATCCATTCCAGCATCATGTAGGCCTAGGCCTAGGCCCTACGTGTATACGTGTCTCGATCGATCTTTATCTTTTTTCTCCAATGTAGCCTATAGGCCCTATGATAGCCAATATTTAGCCTTATATAAAAATATACATATAGGCCTAAACAATTATATAGGCCTATAAATTATATAGGACTCGTATGTATAGGCTACCTATTTGCATAGCTATTAGCCTATAGGATACAGTGCCCATGGGCGGAGTTTATCATGGGTTAGAGGGTTAAGCCCCCAAGACGGCCTAGATTCATGGGAGGGGTAGGGATCGAAGGCGGAGGGAGGCCAGAGCAACGCGTGGCGGGGTACAGCTAGTTGAGAACTTTAGAATATAAAACTGAACTTTAATGCGCCATTATGATGACAGTCAAACTACGAAAAGAAGAATGCAATAGGCCTAGCTCATAAGCTGCTAAGCATAAAATGCTTAATTTGCATTATTATATAAAAGCTATTTTGATCTGTCACATAAATTATAAGGAGGTCTCAGGTCAGATAGAATGAAATCAAAACAATTAAAAGCCAATCGATTTATAATGTGCATCGATTTATTAGCCTGCAGTTTTTCAAAGGTTTGATAACAGAAATTTAACAATAGCCATAATTAATTAATTATGTGACACGTGGTAAAGAAATCTTATGCAATAAGTCTCATAAATTATGCTTTAAAATAATGTTCACGCTAATATGTCTTATGCAATGATAGCTAGGCCTATACATCCTACTCTAATAGGCAGGGTGAGAATTGCCGGGGGGGTTGGGGGGGTTCAACCCCCCAGTCTTTTTTAGAGCCCCATGTTAAAGTATGTTTTTCATACCCCAATTTCAAGTTTATCATAGGCCAACCCCCCCAGTTATTTTTCCACAATTCTCATACTGCTAATAGGGCAATGAATTGTTACAGCAGCCGTTAGGCAAAAGATCTGCGAACTGCTGACAGGGGCGGATCTAGGCTATTATTTTGGGAGGGGCGAATTCGCCTTCAGTGGAGAGTTGCTCGCGCCGAAGGCGCGAAGCCCCTTACGATTAGGGGGTTTGGGGGAGCGTCGTAAGCTCCCCCAGCGGGGTCTGGGGCGGAGCCCCAGCCGCAAACGCATTTTGCAGCATTTGAGATCAAAGGAGGCCTGTTTTTGGCAATATATTTCGGGGATTATTCAATCATATAAATGTATGAAAAATTGAACATAATACGGTTCAAAAGTAAATTACGTGCATTGAAAACAAGCCACATTATTTCACATAAAAAAACCTTTAATCAATATGTCTGACAATTAGTCCATCAACACACTTATACTGCACTGGTCAAAATAACAAATCATTAGTTTCAGACCAAACTGAGGTACTGAACTACCCTTTGAATATCAAAACAACGTACAATTCTCATAGCCTATAGGCTACTGTTAAACAGTAATTTAGACAACAAATTCCATTAGGCCTAAACGCTTTCTGCTTCGCGCATACCGATCAATGATATTGTCAATATCCATAACAATTTCTCGATGGTTCAAAAGTAAATTACGTGGGTTTGGGGTAGCGTCGTAAGCTCCCCCAGCGGGGTCTGGGGCGGAGCCCCAGCCGCAAACGCCTATTGCAGCATTTGAGATCAAAGGAGGCCTGTTTTTGGCAATATATTATGGATGCGTGCCCGAATGAGGCCGGTGAGGGTCGGTTAGGGTCAGTTTTCATAGTTCGATGGAGCATTTGCTCAAAGGCTTCTATGATTTAGACGACTATGGAGTATGGACCCAAAGTAAAAGAAGTCTGCGATTTCGTGCATAGGCGGAGACTTGCCGCTGAAGTTGGGGAGGACGGATTATGGATGCGTGCCCGAATGAGGCCGGTGAGGGTCGGTTAGGGTCAGTTTTTATGGTCGTGAGTGTCAGTGTGAGTGTCAGTGTTGGAATTACAGTAGTCTTTAGATAGTTGTTGTCGTCGGATAACAGCGTCGGCTCGATCTTTTTACTTTTTATACGCCTTTTACGAGCACCGACGGACATTTGGGGGGGGCGATCGCCCCCGTCGCCCCCCCTTGGATCCGCCACTGACTGCTGATTGGGAAAATCCTTAGAACTTGGGTGAAATAATGTTTCAAACAGTTTACGATAATTTTCCAGTCTTTCCATTCAATTCACAAACAGAAAAAAGAAATTCCATTTATGAATAACCGGTACCCTAAACAATTATGTACACTCAACTCTGCTGCTCCAGGCAACTTCTCAATTGCAGCTCCACCTGAGCCCACTTAACTGCACGAAATTCTCGAGGTTGTCATGGATCTATATACATGTAGGCTATGCCCTAACAAATAACATATCTGCCAAAACAAATTAAGGCTAAATACTTCTTAGCCTCAGGTAACGCTTAGTGAACGGTCTCGATTAAATAGGTTAGGCCTAAAGCCTCTTTAAATCCTCAAATAAGTAAGTACATCTGGAAAGCGACTATAGCGCTTCAGAAAGTAATCCGACTGATTCGTTGAGTGTTGGTTGACAGGCGTCGAAGATGACAACAGATCCATCGCGTTGTCCGACAAACATCTTACCAGTCGACAGATGCAGACAGACGCTACGCGGACTGTCAATGCCATGCTTCGCTTTCGTGACGAGATGACGTATGAAGCGTAGATCACGTGACAGAAGATGGACGCGGTGGTTGACCAAGTCCGCGACGAGGACAAGGCCGTCCTCATCACAGGTCAAGGACACGGGTCGCTTCAGCTGCTCCTTCTCCTCTCCTCTGCTGCCGTAGCCTTGTCCCAGTTCAAAGCTACCGATCTTGAACTTGAAGATCCTGTGTTGATGCCACACATTCCAGCCGTGACATACAGCGACCGACTCAACCGACTCCATGGACTGGTGGTTATCTGTCAAGTGCTTCCGAGGAAATACGATTGTATGGCGGGGACTCTGGAGCTGGTCAAGAAAGACGGTCCGATCCAATTTCAATCCACTGTCGTCCTGTCGAAAGAACAAGATCTTGCCGGAACTCATGATGAAAGTATGAGAGCAAGTGACCACCACCTGCTCATCCAAAGTGACTGTCACGCCGAACGGTTCCAGGTCAAGGTCGGCGACTGGCTTCTCCCTCTTCCGTTCCTTGCCTTTGACGTACTTGTACCTCCACACACGACCTCCGTAGTATCTATGCCAGTCAGTCACATACAAACAGCTGGTACTAACCGAAGCTGCGATCCCTCGCGGATAGACCATCTCCGAAATGGCCAGCTCCACAGGTTCCGCCGTTTCTTCCATAATATCATATTTAAAAATGACGGTTGGAGGTACCTTACAAATGATGAAAAGCTCGTCGTTCATTACCGTCATTCCCATGACCTCTTTTCGGTTAAACAATGCATTCAGTTTTCCACTTTGTTGGATGTCATCCTTGTACTTGTCCACGTCGCTGTGGTCAAGAGCTACGTTGGCAGCTGACGATAAGTATTCCACAGCTGCCTGGCGATGTATCTCTTCAGTTGAATTGCTGGTCGTATGTCCCTGTGTACTATGACCATTCGTTTGGGTATCTTTCATGGGTTGGGTCTCAGACTGAATCGCATTCTCCAGACTGTTTACTTCCGCAGAAACGCTTTCTGTTCCTTTCTCATCCAAATCGTCCTGCTTCGTTGATGCAACTGCTACCACTGACACACGTTCAGGTTTAATCTCCAGAGAGTCGTCAATCCTTTCCGACTCAGACCCAATCACAGAGTTGTCATTTTGGTTTAGATCTATATCGACCAAGTCGTGGACATTGTTTTCTTCCACGGTCGGGGCTATGCTTCTTTCCAAAATTTCGCTAGAGTTTCCGTTGGACAAAGAGTTTCCTTCGTAAAATTCGTTCAAATTGCCTTCTGCTGTTAAAGTTTCTGCTTCCGCCATGAGATCATCGTCTGCTGGATCTTCATTCCTTGCCTCCGGTTCCACAATCGGCTGAATATTTGTCTCTGGTTCTGTTGGTTCTTCGGATGTGACGTCAGTTTCTGTCAACTTTTCATCCTTATTTTCTGGATCCACCTCAGAATTTGCCTCTGCCTCTGCTTGTGATTCGTCTATGTGATCAGGTTCTGTTGGGTTCTTAGTATTTGTTCCTGGTTCAACAACCTCAGATTCAGAGGGCTCTTTAATTTCAATTTCTGGTTCCACTTGAGGCTCCGTTTCCAGTTCGGTTGGTCCTTCTGATATTACCTCAGATTCATCTGACCCTATGTTTTCAATTTTCGGTTCCATCGCCGCCTCAGGTTCCGTTTCCAGTTGTGCTGGTTCTTCTGAAATAACCTCAGTCTCAATCGGCTCTATGCTTTCAATCTCTGGTTCCACCGCCGCCTCACGTTCCGTTTCCAGTTGTGCTGGTTCTTCTGAAATAACCTCAGTCTCAATCGGCTCTATGCTTTCAATCTCTGGTTCCACCGCCGCCTCAGGTTCCGTTTCCAGTTGTGCTGGTTGTTCTGAAATAACCTTAGCCTCAATCGGCTCTATGCTTTCAATCTCTGGTTCCACCGCCGCCTCGGGTTCCGATTCCAGCTTTGTTGGTTCTTCTGAAATAACCTCAACCTCAATCGGCTCTATGCTTTCAATCTCTGGTTCCACCGTCGCCTCACGTTCCGTTTCCAATTGTGTTGGTTCTTCTGAAATAACCTCAACCTCTATCGGCTCTATGCTTTCAATCTCTGGTTCCACCGCCGCCTCAGGTTCCGTTTCCAGTTGTGTTGGTTCTTCTGAAATAACCTCAGCCTCAATCGGCTCTATGCTTTCAATTTCTGGTTCCACCGCCGCCTCAGGTTCCGTTTCCAGTTGTGTTGGTTCTTCTGAAATAACCTTAGCCTCAATCGGCTGAATGATTTCAATCTCTGGTTCCACCGTCGCCTCAGGTTTCCTTTCTGGTTCCGTTGGTTCTACTGAAATAACCTCAGCCTCAATCGGCTCTATGCTTTCAATTTCTGGTTCCACCACCTCCTGTGGTTCCGTTTCCAGTTTTGTTGATTCTTCTGAAATAACCTCAGCCTCAATCGGCGCTATGCTTTCAATCTCTGGTTCCACCACCGCCTCAGGTTCCGTTTCCAATTTTGTTGGTTCTTCTGAAATAACCTCAGCTTCAATCGGCTCTATGCTTTCAATCTCTGGTTCCACCGCCACCTCAGGTTCCGTTTCCAGTTGTGTTGGTTCTTCTGAAATAATCTCAGCCTCAATCGGCTGAATGATTTCAATCTCTGGTTCCACCGCTACCTCAGGTTCCGTTTCCAGTTTTGTTGGTTCTTCTGAAATAACCTCAGCCTCAATCGGCGCTATGCTTTCAATCTCTGGTTCCACCGCCGCCTCAGGTTCCGTTTCCAGTTGTGTTTGTTCTTCTGAAATAACCTCAGCCTCAATCGGCTCTAAGCTTTCAATCTCTGGTTCCACCGCCGCCTCAGGTTCCGTTTCCAGTTTTGTTGGTTCTTCTGAAATAACCTCAGCCTCAATCGGCGCTATGCTTTCAATCTCTGGTTCCACCACCGCCTCAGGTTCCGTTTCCAATTTTGTTGGTTCTTCTGAAATAACCTCAGCCTCAATCGGCGCTATGCTTTCAATCTCTGGTTCCACCACCGCCTCAGGTTCCATTTCCAATTTTGTTGGTTCTTCCGAAATAACCTCAACCTCAATCGGCTCTATGCTTTCAATCTCTGGTTCGACCTCCGCCTCAGGTTCCGTTTCCAATTTTGTTGGTTCTTCTGAAATAACCTCAGCTTCAATCGGCTCTATGCTTTCAATCTCTGGTTCCACCGCCGCCTCAGGTTCCGTTTCCAGTTTTGTTGGTTCTTCTGAAATAACCTCAGCCTCAATCGGCTCTATGCTTTCAATCTCTGGTTCCACCGCCGCCTCAGGTTCCGTTTCCAGTTTTGTTGAATCTTCTGAAATAACCTCAGCATCAGTCGGCTCTATGCTTTCAATCTCTGGTTCCACCGCCACCTCAGGTTCCGTTTCCAGTTTTGTTGGTTCTTCTGAAATAACCTCAGCCTCAATCGGCGCTATGCTTTCGATCTCTGGTTCCACCACCGCCTCAGGTTCCGTTTCCAATTTTGTTGGTTCTTCTGAAATAACCTCAGCCTCAATCGGCTCTATGCTTTCAATCTCTGGTTCCACCGCCACCTCAGGTTCCGTTTCCAGTTGTGTTGGTTCTTCTGAAATAATCTCAGCCTCAATCGGCTGAATGATTTCAATCTCTGGTTCCACCGCCGCCTCAGGTTCCGTTTCCAGGTTAGTTGGTTCTTCTGAAATAACCTCAGCCTGAATCGGTTCCATGCTTTCAATATCTGGTTCCACCACCGCCTCAGGTTCCGCATCCAGTTTTGTTGGTTCTTCCGAAATAACCTCAGCCTCAATCGGCGCTATGCTTTCAATCTCTGGTTCCACCGCCGCCTCAGGTTCCGTTTTTAGTTGTGTTGGTTCTTCTGAAATAGCCTCAACCTCAATCGGCTCTATGCTTTCAATCTCTGGTTCCACCACCGCCTCAGGTTCCGTTTCCAGGTTAGTTGGTTCTTCTGAAATAACCTCAGCCTGAATCGGTTCCATGCTTTCAATATCTGGTTCCACCACCGCCTCAGGTTCCGCATCCAGTTTTGTTGGTTCTTCCGAAATAACCTCAGCCTCAATCGGCGCTATGCTTTCAATCTCTGGTTCCACCGCCGCCTCAGGTTCCGTTTTTAGTTGTGTTGGTTCTTCTGAAATAGCCTCAACCTCAATCGGCTCTATGCTTTCAATCTCTGGTTCCACCACCGCCTCAGGTTCCGTTTCCAATTTTGTTGGTTCTTCTGAAATAACCTCAGCCTCAATCGGTTCTATGCTTTCAATCTCTGGTTCCACCGCCGCCTCAGGTTCCGTTTCCAGTTTTGTTGGTTCTTCTGAAATAACCTCAGCCCCAACAGGCTCTATGGTTTCAATCTCTGGTTCCACCGCCGCCTCTGGTTCCGTTTCCAGTTTTGTTGGTTCTTCTGAAATAACCTCAGCCTCAATCGGTTCTATGCTTTCAATCTCTGGTTCCACCACCGCCTCTGGTTCCGTTTCCAGTTCTGTTTGTTCTTCTGAAATAATCTCAGCCTCAATCGGCTGAATGATTTCAATCTCTGGTTCCACCGCCGCCTCAGGGTCCGCTTCCAGTTTTGTTGGTTCTTCTGAAATAACCTCAGCCTCAATCGGCGCTATGCTTTCAATCTCTGGTTCCACCACCGCCTCGGGTTCCGTTTCCAATTTTGTTGGTTCTTCTGAAATAACCTCAGCCTCAATCGGCGCTATGCTTTCAATCTCTGGTTCCACCACCGCCTCAGGTTCCGTTTCCAATTTTGTTTGTTCTTCTGAAATAACCTCAGCCTCAATCGGCGCTATGCTTTCAGTTTCTGGTTCCACCGCTACCTCAGGTTCCGTTTCCAGTTTTGTTGGTTCTTCTGAAATAACCTCAGCCTCAATCGGCTCTAAGCTTTCAATCTCTGGTTCCACCGCCGCCTCAGGTTCCGTTTCCAGTTGTGTTGGTTCTTCTGAAATAACCTCAGCCTCAATCGGCTCTATGCTTTCAATCTCTGGTTCCACCACCGCCTCAGGTTCCGTTTCCAATTTTGTTGGTTCTTCTGAAATAACCTCAGCTTCAGTCGGCTCTATGCTTTCAGTTTCTGGTTCCACCGCTACCTCAGGTTCCGTTTCCAGTTGTATTGGTTCTTCTGAAATAACCTCAGCCTCAATCGGCGCTATGCTTTCAATCTCTGGTTCCACCACCGCCTCAGGTTCCGTTTCCAATTTTGTTGGTTCTTCTGAAATAACCTCAGCCTCAATCGGCTCTATGATTTCAATCTCTGGTTCCACCACCGCCTCAGGTTCCGTTTCCAATTTTGTTGGTTCTTCTGAAATAACCTCATCCTCAATCGGCTCTATGCTTTCAATCTCTGGTTCCACCGCCTCTTCAGGTTCCGTTTCTAGTTCTGTTGGCTTTTCGGAAATAACCTCGGCTTCTGTGAGCTGTGTTCTTTCTATTTCTGGTTCCAATGCCTCTTCTGCTTCTGTTTGTACTTCTGCTGGTGCTGCGGATATAATCTCAGCTTCAGCCGACTTTTTATTTTCAATTTCTAGTTCTGTTGGAATTTGAGATTCTGGTTCTTGTTTTGTTGGCTCTTCGGAAAAAACCTCAGCTTCTGTGGGTTCCTTGCTTTCAATTTCTGCTTCCACTACCTCTTCCGGTTCTTTTTCTGGTTCTACTGCATCTTCAGAAATAGCCTCAGTTTCTGTTGGCTCTATGCTTTGTATTTCTGGTTTGTCTGCCTTTTCAGGATCCGTTTCTAATTCTATCGGATCTTCGGAAATAATCGCAGCTTCAGTAGCCTCTTTGTTTTCAATTTCTTGTTGCACTTCCGTTCCAGGATCTTTTTCTGGCTCTGTCGGTCCTTCGGATGAATCCTCAGCTTCACCGGACTCTGTATTTTCAATTTCTGATAATACTGCTTCATCTGGTTCCGTTTCTGTTTCCTTCGTTTCTTCGGATATAACCTCAGCTTCAGCGGGGTCTTTATTTTCAATTTCTGATTCCGCTGCTATTTGAGGTTCTGGTTCTGGTTCTTTTGGTTCATCTGAGATAATCTCAGCTTCAGTCGGCTTTAGGCTTTCAATTTCTGGTTCCACTGCCTCTTCTTGTTCCGTTTCTGGTTCCTTCGTTTCTTCGGATATAACCTCAGCTTCAGCGGGCTCTTTATTTTCAATTTCTGATTCCACTGCTATTTGAGGTTCTGGTTCTGGTTCTTTTGGTTCATCTGAGATAATCTCAGCTTCAGTCGGCTTTATGCTTTCAATTTCTGGTTCCACTGCCTCTTCTTGTTCCGTTTCTGGTTCCTTCGTTTCTTCGGATATAACCTCAGCTTTCGCGGGCTCTTTATTTTCAATTTCTGATTCCACTGCTATTTGAGGTTCTGGTTCTGGTTCTTTTGGTTTATCTGAGATAATCTCAGCTTCAGTCGGCTTTATGCTTTCAATTTCTGGTTCCACTGCCTCTTCTTGTTCCGTTTCTGGTTCTTTTGCTTCTTCGGATATAACCTCAGCTTCAGCGGGCTCTTTATTTTCAATTTCTGATTCCACTGCTATTTGAGGTTCTGGTTCTGGTTCTGGTTCTTTTGGTTCATCTGAGATAATCTCAGCTTCAGTCGGCTTTATGCTTTCAATTTCTGGTTCCACTGCCTCTTCTTGTTCCGTTTCTGGTTCTTTTGCTTCTTCGGATATAACCTCAGCTTCAGCGCGCTCTTTATTTTCAATTTCTGATTCCACTGCTATTTGAGGTTCTGGTTCTGGTTCTGGTTCTTTTGGTTCATCTGAGATAATCTCAGCTTCAGTCGGCTTTATGCTTTCAATTTCTGGTTCCACTGCCTCTTCTTGTTCCGTTTCTGGTTCTTTTGCTTCTTTGGATATAACCTCAGCTTCAGCGGGCTCTTTATTTTCAATTTCTGATTTCACTGCTGCTTGAGGTTCCATTTCTAGTTCTATTGGCTCTTCGGAAATAGCATGAGATTCAATGGGCTCCACTGCCGATCCAGGTTCGGTTTCTGGTTCTGTTGGTTCTTTGGAAATAGCTTTGGTTTCCGTGGGCTCTTCGTTTTTTATGTCTGGTTCTGCTGCATCGCTAGGTTCTGTTTCTGGTTCTTTTGGTTCTTCCAAAATAACCTCAGTTTTTGTGGGTTCTTCACTTTCAATTTCTGGTTCTGTTGGTTCTTCGGAAATAGCTTCAACTTCTGTGGGCTCTCTACTTTCAATTTCTAGTTCAACTATCTCTAAAGGTTCTGTTTCTGGTTCTTTTGGCTCTTCAGAATTAACCTTAGTTTCCGTGCTCTCGTCGCTTTTAATTTCTGGTTCCACTGTCTCTCCATTTATCTTTTCTGTTTGAGTTGGTTCTTCGAAAATAATTTCGGCCTCTGTAGTCTCTGCGCTTTCAATTTCTGGCACCATGTTCTCTTCAGGTTTTTCCGCTGGTTCTGCTGCTTTTTCAGCAGTGGTCTCAGCTTCTGTGGGCTCTTCGTTTTCAGTTTTTGGTTCCAATGTTTCTTCAGGTTTTGTGTCTAGTTCTGTAGGTTCTTCTGAAATTGGTCTAGCTTCAGTTAGATCTTTGCCTTCAACTTCTGGCTCCACAGCCTCTTCAGGTTTGTTTTCTCGTTCTTTTGGTTCTTCTGTTATGGCCGCATGTGCTTTCGGCTCTTCAGTCGTTATCTCCGATTCCAATGCCACCTCAGATTCTGCTTCTTTCAGAGTTTGCTCTTCGGATTTGGAGTCAGTTTCTAACGGCTCATCGGCATGAGTTTCTGGCTCCACTGTATCCCCAACGTTTTTGTCTTTCTCGGTGGATTTTTCGTTAATTTTTTCTGATTCAGCCGGTGCTACACTTGTAGTGTCTAGGTCCACTGTCTCTCCAGGCTTTGTTTCTGGTTCTCTAAGTTCCTTTTCAAGAGCGTCATCTGCTTTGGGTTCTTCAATCTTAGTTTCTGTTTCAACAGCCGCGTCAGGCCTCGTATTTCCGTCTATTGTCATGTCGGATACAGCATCGGGGTCCATTGGCTCGTTAGTCTTAGTTTCCGAATCCTGTTCTATCTCAGGTTTTGTTTCTGGGTGTATTACCTCTTCGGTCATAGCGTTAGGTTCTGAGGTAGCATCGCTTTGGGCTTCTGGTTCCACTTCCTCTTCGTGCTTTGTTTCTGGTTCTGTTGATTTTTCGAGAGCAGCGTCAGTGTTTTTTGCGTCTTCCGTGCTTGGTTTTGGTTCATTTGCCACTTCAGATTTCGTGTCAGTTGCAACTTGCTCTTTGGACATGGCGTCAAGTGCTTCTGGTTCTTCATGGTTGGTATCTGTTTCCGTTGCTTCTCCAGGTTTTGCTTCTGTCTCTGACAGATCTTTGGATATGGCGTCATTTTCTGTCGGTTCCTCAGTTTTAGTCTCGGATTCCATCGTCACCTCAGGTTTCGTTTCTGGCCTTTCTGACTTTTCGGACTTGGAGTCAGGTTCTGTTGGATCTTGAGTCTGTTTTTCTGATTCCGCTGCCATTTCGGATTTTGCATCTGGTTCTGTTGGTTCCTTGGTCACAGCGTAAGGTTCTTTTGGTTCTTCAGGGTTTGTCTCTGTTTCTCCCTTTGTATCAGGTTGTGCTTCTGGTTCATTTGGTTCTTCAGGTTTTGTCTCTGTTTCTCCCTTTGTAGCAGGTTGTGCTTCTGGTTCTGTTGGTTCTTCAGGTTTTGTCTCTGTTTCTCCATTTGTATCAGGTTGCGCTTCTGGTTCTGTTGGTTCTTCAGGTTTTGTCTCTGTTTCTCCCTTTGTATCAGGTTGTGCTTCTGGTTCTGTTGGTTCTTCAGGTTTTGTCTCTGTTTCTCCCTTTGTATCAGGTTGCGCTTCTGGTTCTGTTGGTTCTTCAGGTTTTGTCTCTGTTTCTCCCTTTGTATCAAATTGTGCTTCTGGTTCTGTTGGTTCTTCAGGTTTTGTCTCTGTTTCTCCCTTTGTATCAGGTTGTGCTTCTGGTTCTGTTGGTTCTTCAGGTTTTGTCTCTGTTTCTCTCTTTGTATCAGGTTGCGCTTCTGGTTCTGTTGGTTCTTCAGGTTTTGTCTCTGTTTCTCCCTTTGTATCAGGTTGTGCTTCTGGTTCTGTTGGTTCTTCAGGTTTTGTCTCTGTTTCTCTCTTTGTATCAGGTTGTGCTTCTGGTTCTGTTGGTTCTTCAGGTTTTGTCTCTGTTTCTCTCTTTGTATCAGGTTGTGTTTCTGGTTCTGTTGGTTCTTCAGGTTTTGTCTCTGTTTCCCCCTTTGTATCAGGTTGTGCTTCTGGTTCTGTTGGTTCTTCAGGTTTTGTCTCTGTTTCTCTCTTTGTATCAGGTTGCGCTTCTGGTTCTGTTGGTTCTTCAGGTTTTGTCTCTGTTTCTCTCTTTGTATCAGGTTGCGCTTCTGGTTCTGTTGGTTCTTCAGGTTTTGTCTCTGTTTCTCTCTTTGTATCAGGTTGTGCTTCTGGTTCTGTTGGTTCTTCGGACTTGGTGCCAGTTTCCGCTGAGTCTTGAATCTTAGTTTCTGGTTCTATTGTCTCTACGGGTTTTGTGTTTGGTTTCGTTTGCTCTTCGGGCTCTTTTGACTCTTCAGTCTTTGTTTCTGGATTCACTTCTACCTCAGATCTAGCGTCAGGTTCCGTTGACTCTGCGATCGTAGTTTCTGGTTCTGCTGCCATCTCAGGTTTTGGTTCCGCTTCTGGTTCCATTTCTTCCTCAGACTTAGTACCAGGTTCTGTTGGCTCTACAGTCGTACTTTCAGGCTTCATCGTGACCTCATGTTCTTTCTCTGGTTCTGTTGAATCTTTGGCTTCATTTTGTGAGCCTGTTTGCTCTTCGTTCTTTTTCCTAGGTTCCTCATTTTCGATATCTGGTTGACTTGGTTTTTCATTCGTTGTACCCTGTTCCTGTGGTTCACCGTTGCTCAGTTCTTTTTCAGCTGGTTGCTCGTTCTCTCCATTCGGTTCAGGTGTTTCCTCGTCTCTTATTTCTGATTCAACTGGTTCTTCAACCTTCGTCTCTTGTTCTGCAGGATCTCCATTCTTCAACTTTGGTTTTGGCGTTTCGTCTTCGTCATTTTCTTCGTTCTGCTCATTTCTCTGAGATTTCTCCGAGTTTTCTGTTCTAGACTTTTCAGACAACTTTGGATCCGTCTTGACTTCTGCATCGTCTTTATTTCCTTCGTCCATGTTCATCTAGTTATTCATTTTAATTGATTTTATTCTGTAATAAGTACACAATTATGGCGGTGATTGCAGTTCTCCTAAGCTTATACCATAGTCTATTGTATTTCATAGACAAAATATTGGCCTAATATCTTCACAAAATAGGCTACATTGTAATAGAAATCTACTTGAGCATACCATAATTATACTTTTCATATAATGCGAACGGTTTTTCTTCGCTGTTTTTTGGTTTTGCGTAGACTATGCCCATGCAAAATTATTTTAATTTGTCAAAATGGAAAACTGTCATTTAAACGTTTTAGTTTACAAGGGTTTGCGATGCGAATGAGATCTAGGCCAATTGAGTAGTCTATTAATTATAATAGAAAAATCTAGGATGCATTTATGTTCTCTGTATGGCGTAGACTGTAGGCCTACGCCATATTTTTATACGGAGAATATCAAATGACATCATAAAATTATAGACGTATACATAATAGTGTATACAATGTACCTGTGTGCTCAACCTGAACGGACTGATATGCTTCAGCGACGCTTGAGTGAAATAATCGATATGCAATCGATTCACCTGCAAGTTTTTTTGCAGTTTCAGAGAAAATTGGTATTATTCCATGATGCGTTTACACTACTAAGCTAGCTTAAATTGAGCTTAGTGTATGTTAACTGAAAATCTGTTACTGTTTCGGAGATGTTATGTTCTGACTATTCTGACTTGAGTGACTAATCTTTAAGGTCTTCGTTGGTTGGCTGAGTTTGGTAGAACGACATACCGACACGTGATACGGCGGATGTCCCAAATGCATGTATTCAATACGCAGGCGGTGTTTTATAGACAGTATGAATTATGAGAAATTAAATAACTACGCTTTTTCCCAGCTGCTTCACGCAGTTGTGGCCTACTTTAACGCATTGTTGTACGTGTCGTTGGCCTCAATGCGCATCAACGAGTTTCTTGAAAAATAGCCTAACATGCCTTCGTGAAAAAAACTGTCCTACAATACTTTAGTTTGGTCATCATTCTTGACGATAGACAAGTTCTACAATCTACATACATATAGAGATTATAGGCCTATCCTGGTGTTATTGAAGTTATACATTCTTACTTCCTTTTCGAAGGGTTTCTCCATAAATTGTCATTTGCTGCTTATGCAAGGAAAAAATTCTACCTGTTATGTTTTTAGATTGCAAACGATGATGAATGTCATTAATAGCATGATTAATGTTTAGGCCTAAGTAACGTTATTTATAACAACCATCATCGTGTGCAATTTAAAATTGAACAGGTCGAATACATCAAGGAGGGCCTGTGCAAGTGTGCAGTGTGCATGCGTCATACCCTACGCAGGTGGCGACCGTGGCGTACTAGCCTAGGCCTACTATGCATAGAGTTTAAGAATGTCACTTTAACACGAAACTGCTCGGTGGAAATTGTCCCATTTTCTCTTCGCTTACCTGGTACCTCGTCTGTTCCTCGCCACAGGTCTGTGATATCTCGAAGTGTGGCTGTAGCAAGTGATTTTACAAATAAAATCAACCATTTCTAAAAAAATTAATGCTTGTATAGGTCCAAAATGAACAATCTTATGCTAAGCTGAGAAAGTATTTGGGATGCAAAGCTATTTCTTTGATCGATTGTTTTCCTTTGTTGGATCTGAACTAGTCTAATATTGATGAATTGACGAGTTTTAAACAAACCACACTCCCTGCTCGGCGCTACTCGCCTCAGCGATCGTAATCGCGAAGGGTAATAAAAGTCTTGGAAAACCACTTTAGCACTATCGTGATAAGAGCACAACACCGGTATTCATAGTACGGTAGCCTGGAAATTTGTTGTCTTAACACGCGAATGGCAGCTACAGTAATTAACTTCGCAGTATGTTATAACACCTAATATATTTTATAGTAACATTTATCTGCGAAACATCAATTTTTGCCCTTTGTCTAATATTACTGATATTGCTGCTGCTGTTGCTGATGATGATAATGATAATGACGATGATGATCATGATGATTATTATGATGATCATGATCATCATCATGATGATGACCTGGAGAAGTTTTTAGTCTCGAGGGCTCAAGCGAAGACCGCCCTCCGATATAATAACAACCAGCATCGTTTCTCTTGCGCATGAAAAGTGGGAGACATGGTTGCTCTATAGTGCAAAAATCGGGAGTACGACTATACCCGTCGTACCGGAGCGAAATGGTTGTTTTCGCATAGCTTACTATTATGGTTGTTTCCTCAGTGTCGTCGTTTTATCGGATTTGCCCCCCCCCCCACCCCCACTCCCACCACCCGTGGCTTTGCCATCATCAGATTATCTGTTAAGCATCTGTGACAGATGACGCATCTGTTATTGCTTCTTACGAGATATCCATCTTCTCGGTCCAATGGTTGTTTAATGTTTATAGTTTGTATATTATGTGCGGGATTAGTATTGCGAGGCGTTTGTATACTAACCTGCAGCAGGCTGCAAGAGCCGATAAGTAAGATCCGCGAGTAAGGAGAGTTCACCAATTTGGGCGTGTCCCAATGAACACTCTTTGGGCATGGGCGTGTGCAGAAGGTGGTAGTGAAAGAATAGGTGTACTTTTTTAAAGGGGAGCAAGTTCTCCCTTTCCTTCTATGCGCGGGCTCCCATGCATTTACGAACAGGTTATAGCCATCAATAGATCATCGTCAGAAACGATTTTCAAACGAAGCGCTCGAAGATCTCAATAATTTATTACCGACTGCATGTATACAGCAACCACGGATCTTCGTTCATTCTTTGTTGACCTACATTGTACATGATTGTACATAAAACTTGAACGATCCAATTCTGTCACTGTTTCACCAAATCCAGTAGACGATAGTGATGAGCCCACAATGGATCTGTTGGAGGCTGCGTGGTGCGCGGAGGTGTAGTGGTTGATTCGGTGCTTTGCAGCCGGAGAGTTCCAGGTTCGAATCTACCTCAAGCCGCCGCGTAGCGACCTTGAGCAAGTCCTTCACTTGCGATTGCTCGTGCGCTTCGTCGTGAAACTTCGATGCAGTGTTCGCGCTGTAGTCGGGAGCGCCTCTGAGTAGAGAGACGTGACTTCAAGGAATAAATAAATTTCCTTTGTGATCAGTCCTGTGGCTTCACAAGGAAAGTGTATTTCCAGACGCAATTATGGTATAGGCCTACTATGAAGAGGAAGCCAACGTCCTTTGGATATAGCCTAATTATCATTCTTCTGATGAAGAAATCATTGACCTGATGAAGAAAATGATTGTCCTGGTGAAGAGTTTCAATAAGAAAACTATTGTCCTCATGAGAAAACAATTGTCCTCATGAGAAAACAATTGTCCTCATGAGAAAACTATTGTCCTAATGCACAAACTATTGCCCTGTGAACTTAGAGATAAGTAATTAGCTCATTTTCTGCGTATCGCAGTCTTTGAATAGTCAACATTAATTGATTTAGTTTTATTTTCCCAATCCGATGATTCCGATCCTAAATCATCGATCGACA
Organism: Lumbricus rubellus; assembly: GCA_945859605.1. Classification (NCBI taxonomy): domain Eukaryota; kingdom Metazoa; phylum Annelida; class Clitellata; order Crassiclitellata; family Lumbricidae; genus Lumbricus; species Lumbricus rubellus. Next base: position 42,544,166 of record OX243811.1, on the reverse strand, counting down.
CGTGGCCCGCTGCTCACACTCACAGGCGGCAAACGATCGAAGTAAGAGAAGACGAAAGCTCTTGACGTTTCACCGATGTCCGGATTGAACCTTCGCGTCTCAGGTAGGAGCACAGGTCGATTGGAATTGTAGATTTGAAGGTCAGGCAGACGGACGGAGCACTCGTCCTTCCATGGACTTCCATCTGCAACTGGAGTGGGATGACATCGCCCAGAGTCTTCTAAGGTCAACCCATTGCTGAAATTGTTTTCGTTCGTATTACCTTTCTCCATGCTTCGAAGAAGACTCGAAGTTCTACCATCCGCTGCTCCTCGAAGCCCTTCCAGACCCATTGGGTCTGAGTCACTGGCTCCCCATCCCGCGGATGTCAGCATCGAGTTCATCTTGTTCTCTTCGTCCTCACTCTGGAACTGGACATGCCGTCTGCGCCGAGCACTGATGCCACTCACGTTGCCCAGACCACTGTCGCTTCTCAACCAGACTTCCGGTGTTGAACAGGAAGTGACCTTTCTCAGCCCATCATCGATCGCTACTTGTCTGTACTTCCGGTATCGTTCCTCGGCAGACGGTTCCAACTTCTGATGCTGATACTTGACGACCGGTTTCGATGATTTATTTCTAGATTTATTCGACAACTTCCGGTTTCTGGTCACGTGTCCATTTCTATCGGCAATACTTTGCTCCGTTGCTGGCGACATCTGACGTCGTATTTCCGGTTTCTTCCTGGCGCCGCCTGGCGATTGATGACGAGCACAGTTAGTCTTGTGTGAGTCGATAGGTGGCAGTGGTGTGGACGATGACGTCGTCGTCGGTTCGTCGTTGGGACTGTTGTTCAGAGGATGTATTCTGTAATCCTTTGTTCTTTTCAGTTGTTCTCTTTTTGTCGGAGGATCATCGGAGTGACCCCAGAACGGTTCGTGTTCGTTTGGATCCATCTGACATGTCTTCTGATGGATTCCACCGCCAGGAGGCCAGCGTCGGGTTCCCAAACTCTCCCCACGATACGATGGTGCATCAGCCTGGCGCTACAAGAATTAAAATTAAGTAGTCATGTAATGCAAAGAAAAGTAATATTTTGTAACTTAAGGTAAAGAAAAGTTATGAAAATTTAATGTAATTAAATGATGCAGGCCTCTCTCTCTCTCGTTGACAGAACGTGAGCAATTATAGTTCAGAGGGAACTTTTCTTTTCCTTCTAGAAAGCAATGGACCATGAAATAGATTAACTGTCAAAACTGTCCAGATCGAGTTGTTCACTTCAGAACACTTCAACATGCAACCGAGCAATTCAAAAAGTATTATTATAATTTCGTGAATAAAAAAATCATTTATATTTGACAGATAATTCCGTCGCTAGGTGGCAGAATTCCACGGCTGTATCGTGTAGGGACTATTATAGTCACTATACACAATATAAAAGGTAGCGCATACTAACATAAGAGATAAGAGGAATGTCTTTGGGGTCGCCGTTGAGAAGGGTCGTGACCCTTCGTTGCTGACGTCGTATCTCGACCAGATTCAACGATCTGATGACGTCACCCGTCCTCAACGTACGTCCCGTTGTCATGACGACGGTTGGTTACCAAGGCAACGGAGTTAGCGATGCTGAAGTATTCAACTGGAGACTAAACACAGAACATTGTTGATAAATTTATTTATTCTAAGGAACACTATGTAAATATAATTATAGTTACGCATAATTGTTCACGTATGAAAATGTATTCTGAGCTACATGGATATACATGTACGGTAGGATTATAAGCTACATGGTGTGCCTTTGTATGTAATGCTGTGTTATAGGCTACTGATTGAACAACAGGTAACATATAGTGCGAGCAGTACCGGTACTAACCTTCGAATGTGGCAACAGAAGCATAAGTTTCTGTTTTAAGACGAGTTCCGACCCTAAAGACCAACAATAAAATGATATCCGCACAGACAGACAGACATACAGACATACATAGCCTACCTATGCAGACATACAGATAGACAGACAGACGTGCAGAGAGGCGGCCAAGAATACAAAAGCACCGACACCACTCGACCACTCGTAGTGCAAAGGCTGATCATATATCGGTTGATATTATGCACGACTATCGACACATGTAGGCTACATTGTACATGTACGCGTGGAGTGGATGGAGGCTCATAAGCGTTGGTTGGAGACTTTGAGTGAAGAAGGGGTCAAACATCAACAGGAGTCACTTGAAAACGCAGACGGCGATTGCAAAGGCGTCAATCAAGTGGCAAAAGAACATGCAAGCGATTTTGCTTAATTATTATGTTGCGCTGCTACCACACACATTTTTCTCTGTATCGCTGAATATCTGTCCTTATTCCCAGTGCTAAAAGTGGTTTGGAAAAGTTGCCGGGTCTCACTTTGGCGGACGAGCACGCCTTTGGCCCATAAATTTTCTGACGACGTTTTCCTATAGTCATTTGCCCCAAATTACCGAAAATCCTACCATTTTTACCTACTTTTGGCACCTGACGGCCTGTTTTGCGACCCGGCTGAGACCCGGCAACAGCAGGTCTCGAAAATCGATACCGGGTCTCAGACCCGGACCGACTCGGCTCACTTTCAGCCCTGCTTATTCCTGACTGATTTGTCTGTGCGTGTGTGTGACAGTATGTGTTGGTATCTGCCTTTATGATCGTCTAAAATCTAAATTTTGTCTTCATCTCCATTATTTTGCCAGCTTGCTTGCTGTCAGTGTGTTTTTTAAGTTATCTTGTTAGGGAGATACAGACGACAAAATAGACATAGGCTACACAGAGAGATACCTGTATACATAAGAATATAATTGTGTAAATATACGGTACAGAGAGATAAAGAAAGAGAGTAAGAGAGCAAGATAGAGAAAGAGTGGGGTGAGAGATAGACTGGGGGATGATAAAGAAGTGTGGACGCGATAGAGTGAAAAAAAGAGAGTGAGAGGAATTAAGAGTTCATTGTTCAGGTGTTCATTTATTGACTTGCAATGTCACATCAACATTCACATAACGGTAACAGACATTAACAACAACAAAACTTCAATGAGGAATTGTTATAAACTTAATATTAGTGCAGGTCAATGAGTCAACCGACAAAGGTCTAAAAGACCCGCTTCATACAGACATATACACAGAAAGAGAGTTTCGCAGTATTCCTAATCTATTATCATAATAATCATTTTAATTGCAAAATAATTTCACCGTTTTGTGTCCTGCCGATGTTTCTCTATTCCGAGCCTGTGTCTGCCTCTGAATAGCTTTATCTGTCTCTACGTCTCTCTCTCTCTTTCTCTCTCTGTGTTTCTATAGGTGTATATATATATGTATATATATATATAATTATATATCTGTCCGCCCTCTCTGCTGTCTACTTGTTTTTCCCTACCGTATATATATATTGTGTTAAATTTATATCTGTATGTCTGTCTGTCTGTATCTCTATCTCTGTTCACCGTTTGTCCTCCTGTCTATGTTTCAGTCTGTCTGAGTCTTTGGTTCAGTCTTTTCTTCTGTCTTTTGCTAATGAACTCTCGACACTGTCCATAAAACAGTCGACGATTATTTTTAAACTAATAAATAATCGACGATTAATTATAACCGAGTATTCGAGTTGTGATTGTAAAGCAGACGTTGATGAACAGCGTCAAACGACTTGGCAAACAATGACTCGAGGTCACAAAGCACTCACTTGACCTATTATAGAGTGATAGCTGAACAGGTGTACAAGCAGGTGCGAAACAACTTCATATGATACAAAGAGTATTTATTTCGATCTAAGCAGATTAAACATACGCACATGCATACATATAAATTATATATGCATACAATATAATAATTATTATATGAAGCATTCATCTAGCTAATCTCAGAAGCCAGCCATGAGTATATATTAACATGCAAGGGCGGATGGACATTGGACAGCCCTCTGTATTCGGAGTATTCCCTTAATCTTCCTATCGACTAGGTATGGCCAGTACCGTATACTCAGACTACTCATTTTCATACCCAAATTTGACAGAGTAGAAACTCTGAAATCCAACTGCTCTGTGAGACTTGAACCCCAACCTTTAAGTGGACGGTCCAGTATCAATAGACTATAGCCTATGACGTGCCCAGAATTAGACCACTATTGTAGCCTACCATACAGAAATGCATGCTAGAACCGCATTGGTTGGAATTAATAGATTGAATCAGGTAACATCGGGCTAGGTTAAGATTTGGCATATACTATGAATAAAATAATTAGCAAGAAATCATATATGAAAGTTTAATTTTGTACGAAATCTGTCAACATTAAACAAAATGTTTAACAGTTCAGCAGATTTATAGTCGCCATTTCCTTATTCGTTAGTCCGCGTCTCAGAAGTTCACAAGGATTTGAAAGATTCAGTCAACTAGGCTGGATCCTCTCTCACTCTCAAGAAGTGCTTACACGCAGAAAGAGAACTTTCGAGGAACTTCTGGTTAGCCAAGTCACGCACGTTTTGACCTACAGTATTTCAATCAGCCTACCAAACCTGATTCAGTTAACAGACGACAGAGCCTTTTTGAAAATAGTTCAGTTACATACATTGTTACTTTCAATGTTCCGAGACATATACAGACGCTACACACACTTGATGTCCGTTTCAAGCCCTTTCCGAACGCATACAATACATAGCCTACTTTTTTATGCAGACCAAAACAATTGGGATCAGACTAAAATTGTCTGGTGTCTTTCGCATTATGGTAAGTTTCTCTATCATTAATAACTGAATATCTTTGATTTGAAATGACTGTCATAAATTATACAAGTCTTGTTTCTCCTATTGCTAAACAAGAGTTTTCATCTTGGCTCTATTTAAACACCTCTACTTAGGCTATGCCCCTGTAGTTATAGGCCTAAGTTTGGATTTTGAAACGCTCTCTCTGTCTGTTCCCTCTGCTCAATCGCTTATGTCGTTTCTTTCTCTTTGGATAAGCAAGTTTTAAAAGATGAGTCTTAACGAGATTCATCTTTTTCAAATCGCTTATCCGCTCTGCTTATTTATTGTTCTCCGTCTTGGCGAACTGATCTTCCTTATATTGAACAGATTACGACTTCGTCTTGTAGCGCCATCGGCTAATAGCCTACTCCTGTGCTTTCGACACAGCCGCTGTATAGGTGACTAATAATAATTACTTATAATTTATTTACATTCTTACTTACGCGTCTAACATATTTTGATGTTGCTAGTCCTATTCTCATTACGGCACATACAGCTAATTTCTCTTCTTTTTTATCGCCACCCTCACCACCTCCTGGTGAAACTTGTATTTTACGGCTGATAGCATACAGGAAAATTACGTGCAGGCTTAACGGGTGAGGTACATGTAAGATCTCGCAGTCAACGCAAGCAGTTGATTGTTAGGTAGCTTAAACTCTGCAGGCTATTTATAAATGCAACTATACAGTAACCCAAACCAAGACATGGTCTTAATCGCTACCCCCTACTTTCAGCAGCATTGAGAAAGAGCATGCATGGAAACGATCGAAATGACAGCAGATAATGCATGCTCAATAGAAAACGGTGCTGAACTGGAAGTTTCCTTTCTCCTACTAATTAATCCCCTCACCAAAACCAAACATTGCGTTCAACTTCTGCACACGATGGACTTCACAACCTCCTTTAGAAAGCCTCTTCACCACACTCTCTCTCTCTCCTACCCCCCCCCCCCAACTTTCTCTTAACGTCTCTTCACCTGATGTCCTCAACAGCACTCTCACTTAACCACATCATAATCTCTAAGCTCTATATTTTCAGTGTAGTTTCATCTATGACCAATAGAAGCGGCTCTCGAACTGAGTGACGTTGACCTCGCTCTGACACCTTCCACTCCACCACTGCCACCGCTCAGTCCTCCATCCGCCTCTCCTCCTCCTCCTCCACCGCCACCGATCCCTCCTCCAGGAACGACGTCAACGCTGTTGGTCGACTCTTCGGGCGATCTCGAAGCCTCGTTTTCGTGTTCGGCGGAAGGGACCTCCGACCCTCCCTGGTGCAGCTTGTGCTTGTTGTAGTGGAAAGCCTGCAGGGAGAAGCGACGGTGTGTTGGCTTGCGTCCACCGCGTCGCTTCGAGATGTGCGGGTTGTCCTTGCGCATCGATTTCGTCTTGTAGATCTGCAGTTGAGTGTAGAGTCGCTTCAGTTCGGCCTAAGACACAACCACGATCATCATCATTATCATTACCACCATCACCATCACCATCACCATCACCATCACCATCACCATCACCATCACCATCACCATCACCATCACCATCATCATCATCATCATCATCATCGCATTACCATCTAAATATATACATTACCCTGATATCATCCGGATTCATCTCAGAGAGGTTGATGTCGGCAACCTCTCCCTCCACCACTCCCCCTCCTCCTGCTCCTCCTCCTCCACCGATAGATGGCGTGAGTTTCGTGGCTTCCGGTGCACTGGCCTCGTGTGCGTCCGTCGTCGAGTATGTCCGACGTCGACAAATGGCGTCATCTGGCGGACGTTGAGTATACCATACCTAAAGCACACAAGTCATGAGGTAAGGTAACCGAAAGTAATTGAAGGTAATTGAAGGTAAGTTATAAGGTGACAGATGTCGACAAAAGTAATTAAAGGTGAAACACCAGAAGGTCAAGTCATGCATGCATGGTAGTAACTATGATAAGACAGAGATTAGTGCAATAAAGAAAGGGTAAGATGCTACGTAACATAAGGTATCTGAGGATACGGTATAAGGTAAAGTTAAGTAAGACAAAATAGGCTTTTGCCATATTATAATAGTGTGGGTCGGCCTTCTTTGTGGATTGACGTCCCTCCCTCTATTCGTAGTAAGATCTTATTAGGGTTGGGAGTCATCCTCATGTCTTCGCTGCATGCATGAAGACCTTCTATTTCCTTGTGGCTGTCACGCTGAGTGCGCCTCTTGAATAGCTAGCACTGTGAGAGGTGCTTTATAAATTACATATCAAGTAGATGCAATACGAAGTAGGACAAAATATTGGTTAAGTAAGACAATATGAGACAGAGTAAAACACAGTAAAATAAAGCAATGTTATGTGAGACAGAGTACGGTTAAAGAAGGTATGGTAAGTTTTTCGAATGTACAGCAGAGCGATGGTATCCGGTCAAAACCGCGCACACAAAACCGCGCACACAAAACCGCGCACACAAAACCGCGATTCACAAAACCGCGCACCCTCAGAACCGCGCACGATCATTACCGCGCACTATCGTAACCGCATTCAAGTATCTCAACATGGATCCAGCTTCTATTTCATATCTAAAAATAGCTTCATCCAAATTCCGTGTCTCCTGCGTTATTTTCGTCAATCCAGCTTCTATTTCTTATATAAAAATAGCTTCATCCAGCTTCCATTTCTCATGCGTTATTTTCGTCCATCCAGCTTCTATTATTTTCATATATAAAAATCCCTCCATCCAGCTTCCATTTCTCATGCGTTATTTTCGTCAATCCAGCTTCTATTTCATATATAAAAACACCTCCATCCAGCTTCCATTTCTCATGCGTTATTTTCGTTAATCCAGCTTCTATTTTACCTGTAAAAGAACCTTCATCCAGCCTCAATTTCTCTTGCGTTTTTCATCAACCCAGCTTCCATTTCACCTCCAAATAATTTAATCCAGCTTCCATTTCTCAAGCGCTGGACCAGTTGTATGTAGACAAGTTGTCGTTAGACGAGTTGACTGTAGAGAGGTTGTCGTGACACCGCTTAAACAGATGCTCAAACAAGAGTGGTTAGGATCGTCGACCGAATACTAGTTTCAAAGGAATGTTCGAAGCCCATCGAACGTTACAATTTCGAATTTGAGGAGATGCGCAAACAAACGTGGTTATTATAGACTAGTGCGCGGTAATGATCGTGCGCGGTTCTGAGGGTGCGCGGTTTTGTGAATCGCGGTTTTGTGTGCGCGGTGTTGTGTGCGCGGTTTTGTGTGCGCGGTTTTGATAGTAAACCCAGAGCGATATATGTACGGCATTAGGTAGATTAAGTGAGTGAATTTAAAGGTTGGTTGAAGTATCACGGTGACTGCACTCTAGCGCTATTTAGGACTAGCACATGATTGACCTTGACAGATATCTGGATTTACCTTTGTGCCAATGACGAGCAGAAGCGTTACCGTGACGGTAAGTTGGCACCGAATGAAGAACATCCAGTAGAGGTAATTGGGTGGAACTGTGATCCATAGGCTATGTCTGTTGAATACAACACAGGTAGGTCGACCATTTTTAAAATAATTAAACAGATTGATAGATAAACAAATCATTAAAAGTTATGTGAATGAAATTCGAGTCAGACAAAATAGCCTACATTAATTCCAAAATTAATGGTGATGTGATCAATGTCCAAATTGTCGCCAATCTACGTGTACTTGAAACAATTATTCAACAGCTGTCATTAGTCAAGAACTCAAGATGATAATTTTCATTGAGAATCGCCCAGGGTTAAGTTGATCTATGTAATATTATTGCCATTGATTTTAGATGACCTAACCGTTTCATTTGGTAATAATAACCCGGACAATGTTCATGGTCAGACTGAGTTGGCAATAACCATAATGTTATTCTGACTTAAGGACAGAATGAAATATACTGCATTGACCTGAGATTTGCCAGAAAGATTATAATTATTGCCGGTCCGAAGGACTACCTAACAATTTCCTCAAATCAGAATAACCTGAGAGAGGCTAATGGACCAAAGTAACTCAATTAAATTCAGCTCAATGGTTATTGGTTACAATGCCTTGAATATTGGCAATAGACTTGGGTCGTATTAGCAATTTAGCATAGTTACGTCAGTGATTAATTATAATCGCAACAGTTATCTGATTAGTTGTTAGCTGACCACCTGACAATGTTGAAAATGGCCGACAGAGCCGTTTCATTGTAGATGGCCCACGAGATGAACTTCGATTCGAGATAGAAAGATGGCGCTGATCGAATGCAGTAGCAGATGTAGATGGCGGACAGCAGGAACAGAAATTCCTCTGCTCACAGAATAAATAATAATAGATGAGTTGGTCTACGAAACGAGTAAACGAATAATTGGTAAATGTATCATAATTATGAAAGAGTTCATTAACAGATAATATGATATTACGTTTAATACAAGCAAAGTGCAATCCTCTAAGCCTAAGGATAAGATTGATGTTGATGATGATGATGATGATGATGATGATGATGATGATGATGATGATGATGATGATGATGAAGTGAGGAAGTGATGATGATGATGATGATGATGATGATGATGATGATGTAGTGATGATAACAATAACAGTATCATCATTGTCAATGGCGATGATGATGATGGTGATGATGATGACGACGAAAATGACTGCGGTGCACGGTGGTAATGTGGTGGTGGTGTTGATGATGGCAAAGATGCTGCATTGCTGCTGCTGATGATGATGAGGTTAGGCAATCCAGTTTTCAGACAATAACAATTATTATATTGGCTGTTATACAACGATGTTATTAACACTATTCTTTATTATTGCTAATTTATTATTACGAACGCTACTAATGAAATAATAATAATATTTAAGAATTTATTAATATTAACTAATAAATTCTTCACCTATTTTGATGACTGAATCCCACCAGGTGGCGCTACAGTACGAGTATTTCGTGCGGTGTTCTCCATCGATCGTCTCCACCATCGTTGCTCCCTTCCATATGTGATCGACGTTGATGACTGTCCACGTGACCATGTAACCTACGACTATAGTCACCATGGCGGCCAGGTATTTGAGCAGATCCTTATCTCGAAGCAAGATTCGCTGAGCCTTTCGTGACTGGAACTCAGCCAACACTCTGCAACAGAAACAGATGATGATGACGACGACGACGACGATGATGATGATGATGGTGATACATACACACATACATACATAGGCTACTTACATACATGCATAATAACACACATACATACATACATTCATACATACTTACATACATACATACATACATGCATACATGCATACATACATACATGCATGCATACATACATACATACATACATACATGTACATACATACATACATACATGTACATACTTACATACAATCATACATACATACATACATACATACATACATACATACATACATACATACATACATACATACATAGGCTACATACATACATACATACATACATACATACATACATACATACATACATACATACAGACATACATACATACATACATACATACATACATACATACATACATACACACACACACACACACATACATACATACATACATACATACATACATACATACATACATACATACATACATACATACAATGTATGTATGTATGTATGTATGTATGTATGTATGTCATACATACATACATACATACATACATACATACATACATACATACATACATACATACATACATACATACATACATACATACATACATACATACATACATACATACATACATACATACATACATACATATGTATATTCGTTTATTAAAACCTGAGTGGGCAGTATTCTATGTGAGCTCTGAACATCGGAACTAAGATACGTTATACAGCCAGAGAACTGAGAACCTAGAATCAGTTGAACGAAACATGAAAAGGTGCACGTGACGTGATGCAGAGAGGGGAAATGCCGACGTATGTATATACCCAATGAGATATACAATTTATACATGTATACCTCAATGGTCCTACATGATGCAGTGCTTCTGCCTCTGAACCACACTGTGGTGGGTTACGTTCCCAGAATCTCGAATAGGTTCGCGGTACCATGACATCCTGGATTCGCCCTTTCATTATTATTCATAGATTGACGTCGATATTTTTTAACCTTCCTCCTTCCTAATCTCCTCCCCGTGTAGATCTATACTCTCTCTTTCGCTACATGCTTTCCATCCTTCCTTCCTCTCTCTTCTTCCTAATCTAAATGCCCAGTGTTTGCCCACCTCTCCTTATCGTCTTCTTCTCTTCCTCTTCTTCGTATCCTACGTACTGCACTGTAACTGCAGAGAGGCATTTTTCTCCGAATGAATCTTGTTCCACACACGTTCCACTTGGCGTTCCACTTCACGTTCCACTCGATGTCGGAACACTTACGACCATCTGTACAGCCATGCAATTATACAGAGCTCTTCAGGAATCTCTCAAAGATTGGTCACTTTGCCGCTAGATGGCAGAGTGATTTGATAATGGCCTCTCTGACCCTTAAACTTAGAGGTTCAAAACATACATGCAATGTACATACGTATTCCTAAATATAAAAAAAAAATAGGAAAGTAATGGTTTTTGTACAATGTAGGCCTACATGTATACAGATTCGATTCCTAATGTACTAATGTGTAATTGTTTATATATAATTATAATTATATATGCAATAATTATGCATGATATAATTGAAGAAATATATACAGGGCATCAGTCAATAATTATTTTTAAATTATGCAGATATTATTGGTGGATATAATTTTTTTATTAATTTACCTGTAGACTTTGAGAAGCAGTGAACCGTAGACGATGATGAAACCGACTTCGCGGAACCAAGGAACGAGAATGCACGTGACATCGGATGGACTGACGTATTGAATGACCACCTGACGATGACAAAACATGGCGACGCAGAACGCTGTAGAACTATACATGTAGGTCATATCGGGCTAATTAAAGCGTTAATCTACACTCTACAGTATATAATTTATAATTCAAGTTTAGGTTAGAGGCATTGATGAAGATGGGCTAATGGAGGGAGACATGGGGGGCGGAGTTGGAGGGGTAAGAGAGACATGGAGAGAGGGAGGGAAGGAGAGAGGGACGGAGGGACGGAGGGAAGGTGGGGTAGGGAGGGATGCCAACCGCAGAGCAAGACTTTCTTTACTCAATCTTATCTCACCATCAGATGGTGAGATAAGAATGAGTAAAGAAAGTTCAAAATAAGGTTATCACTCTTATCACTCTTAGCTCGTGTACGACATGCGAGCGGGGGGCAGGCAAACGGAGAGACAGACAGACAGACAGACAGACAGACAGACAGACAGACAGACAGACAGACAGACAGACAGACAGACAGACAGACAGACAGACAGACAGACATACAGACAGACAGACAGACAGACAAACAGACAGACAGACAGACAGACAGACAAGACAAACAGACAGACAGGTAGACAGATAGACAGACAGGCAGGTAGACAGACAGATGACTGTTGCTTACCGTTGTGTACATCATCAGAGCTCCAAGGATGATTATTTCCAGCAGCAACCAGAAACTCGCCTTCATCACCTAAAAGTCAAGATGGATCAATGGATCATGAAGGAGTCATGGCACATAGACACTCACATAATTATAATTATTATTGACTAATTATAATTATAGACTTACGTACAGTAAAGTAATAATGAACGTCGGTGTTAATACAAGCATATACAAAAGAAATTGCAGGCCTATAAAAATTATTATACTGATATATCATATAAAGTAAATTATATTGTCATATAAATCATATAACCATATAAAATAAATTATATTATCATATAAATCATATAACTATACATTTTTGTGATACATGTATTTACATGGTGCAATGGTGCATATTATACAGATCGACCACTTTGTTTATTGTACTCGGACTGCTTTGTTCATTTGTGAAGAACTCGAAATAATAATAATATTAATTCTAATATAGAAATTAATAACTTCTGTCGCTCTGCATGATGGTGTCTAATCCTGAAGGTATCGCCCGCTCGCGCTCCACAACTAATCCATAATCATGCTCAGAAGATCAATCCGCTTAGCCGTAGAGACAGACATGGCGGATAATTAAAAACAGGCGGGTCTTAATTTCAGAACAAAATAACAAAAGCAGCTGCAGTCTCTTCCTGCATTTTCCGTTCTGCAGCTTAGTCGGCGTCTGCATGAGCAAAATCAAAAGATAGCCTCTTAAGAAGACTTAGCAGTCTGGATCCCACAAAATTCTATTTTTACTTGGTATGACAGAAAAACATTAGGCCTATATAGAAACTGCCACTGTACTGTCTGACCTATGATATTATTATTATTATTGTTGTTAACGATCACTTCCACCTATTATAGTCCTATACCTTCAACCACAAGTCTCTACTTAAAAAGCTTCCCTGTAGTCTGCAGTCCTCGAATGTAGGCCTATGCATTTCTATTACCTATCTATATTCTATAATAGGTCATGTTGATTAGGCCTAACTGTGATGAGTCATCGTGCAGCAATGTTGTGGCCCCCACCCCACCCCCAGAGGAATGCAACTGACAACCATAGTTTCCCCATCTTCGAGGTATCTCTCGCTCTCTCTTAATTCAAGACTTAACCATGTCTCACAGTCTCACTAGGCCCTATATCTCGCAAACACCCGAATGCTTTTCAACTCTTTACCGGACCACAGAGTCGCTGCGTCTGTGATTCACAGTAAGAAATATTATTCTGCGTGACTGCGTGCGTTTAAATTAAAGTTAAAAGTTGAGCCAAATTAAATTAAGTCAAAAGTTTTGTGATTAAAAATAATAGTAGTAGGCTAGTAATAGGCTAATATTAATAGTGATAGTAAAATATTCTCATACGAAGACTTCAAGCAACTTCTGGGTAACTAAAAACGACCCTAGGCCTATATCAAGTTTAATATAAGAATGTCCAGAAAATAAGAATAGATCAAAAGGAAAAACGAAATGACCTTTGTATGACGTAATCGAATGATGACGACACCTGCCAGGAGCGTTGACGTCATAGCGAAGCTTTGCAACGCCAGAGCGATGATGCTGACGATGAAGTCATCGGAGCCAAGACAGGTGGAGCCACTGTCGCACGTGGGGCACCCATCGGCGCACGGCAGGCAGACGAACCCATTCACGTCCGCCATTGAAGAGTCGTGCGTGATGTTGGCAGGGTATTGCCGCTCGAGGTCTGTACCGTTGAAGTAGGAGGCCTTTGGAGTGGACGGGGACGAGCCACCGTGGGCAGTCGACATCGACATGACTGGGAAGTAGTAGCCAGGTAGGCACTGGCAGCGGTATCCACCTCGTCGAAAGCCGTGCTTGACAACTGGAACGCACTGAGAGAGAATCGCCGAAAGAAAAGACAAGCGATATACGATCACTCACTGGCCGTCTCAACATTCGAATACAAATGTTCCAATTGTGTTGGGCCTTAATTATATTAAGAAGTAAACATACAGACATGCATGCAGACAGTTAGACCGGCTAACTGCAGAACGAGCGGAAGGAAGGACAGGCGTGCAAACATATTTATGCACGGAAGGGAGCTATGCCTACATGCAGGCAAAGAAACAGAAAGACAAACAAACAGACAGGCAGATGGACAACAAACAATCAAACAGGTAAGCAGCGGGCAGCCAGGTAGGCTATCAGACTGACGAATGCATGGAGGGTGGAAAGGACAGACAGAGATAGACAGGCAAACAAATGCTTAGGCCTACCATAAATTTACAATGGGTGTTTCTATATGACTACCCTGGTAGGCCCTATGCCCTGGTTAAAACTTTCTTCAGCCAAATGTGTTTTTGGTAGGATAGTCGTGTGTTGCCATTCCTAATAACTGACGATACACATCCGCAGGGTGAGAATTGTCGGGGGGATTGGGGGGGTTCAACCCCCCAGTCATTTTTAGAGCCCCATGTTAAAGTATGTTTTTCATACCCCAATTTCAAGTTTATCATAGGCCAACCCCCCCAGTTATTTTTCCACAATTCTCATGCTGCACATCCGTACGGAGAGTCGAACAGCCGGTGAATACAGACAGAGAGGTTAGGCTATACATAGCACTTAACGTACGAGTGTCGTAGGAAGACATTTGTGTGTATCCTGGAATATTCCCCCAGCGTTGGGACATTGATTGATGTCCACTTTACTCAGGTCCACATCCACCTTCACCACGCCTCTGCAATCGTAAAGTAATCAAACAGTTTATATAGCGCCTCTCGTAAGAAACGACTAGGCCTATCTCACTCGAATTACGTAAATTTCATTCAGCAAATCAGTAAATCTATTTTATCCACAAAAATTAAATTATCAGACTATAATAGATTCAATTAAATTCAGCTAAATCACTCTAACAGAATTAAAATGTTAATAACTAAATTGAATAAAACGACCAGAGGATTGCGTATAGGTTAGCTGATCTGGCGCTGCCCAGTCTATAGCACATAGGCCTCGCTGAACCTCAGCTCATCTGAACGGTCTCCTCCTTGTATACCTTTTAGCCCGTACCTACGGTACCTCCACCATATAGACAGAACCGCGTCTTTCTCGATGTTGATCCCCTCTATACTTGGAATGACTTAACGCTGGAGCGCCGCCTCTTTCCCATGGATCCTTCTCTCCAATGTAGGCTATTATGCTTACCTAAAGACTCTTCGTTTTAGCGGCTTTAGCCGCACTACATGATTGTATAGGCCCTAGTTGGGAGCGCCTCCTAGAAGAGTTTTCTTGAAAGGGGCTCTGAGTAATTGTCCAACACGAATTATTAATTCGACTAGATTACAATCGATTTCAGTCAGGTCTAACAAAGCGGACGACACAAATAGGCATGAACTATAGGCCTATAATTATTATAGACCCAATCAGACTAATTCCAATTAAATATGATTAGATCAGATTAGACTATATTATATTACATTTACACTCGAGTAGAATCATGGTCGCCCACGCATTTCTTGCAGTATTCAGCAAACACAATAGCAACGGTTAAATTTTTAGCAAGGACTTTAAATATGATTAATTAAATCTAATCAAAACAGGAATTTAATGGCAGAGCAGGAAATTGAGAACCTGGGTATTTTTCATAGAGGTTTCTAAATGCAAATCCCTCCGTTTCACTTTGTATATCGTTAGTGTCATTATAGGGCTTTAGTGTGCTTTATTGCGAAGACATTTTTTAAACAGCCAAAATTTACTTGTCAAAAACCAGGTCTAAATTTGTATGCTGGTAGTGCCTGCTCTTACCCCTATAAGGGCCTATATGCGGGCGCTTATGATTAGAATTTTGTGATTCCATAGCAATAGACGCTTCATGTGAGATTAGATTAGATTGGATTGCATTAGATTGTATTGAATTATATTGGATTGGATTAGATTAGATTATATTGGATTATATTGGATTAGTTTAGATTAGATTGGATTATATTTTATTAGTTTAGATTAGATTAGATTAGATTAGATTAGATTAGATTAGATTAGATTAGATTAGATTAGATTAGATTAGATTAGATTAGATTAGATTAGATTAGATTAGATTAGATTAGATAAAATAAGATAAGATGAGATAAGATAAGATAAGATAAAATTAGATAAAATAAGATAACATTAGATTAGATTTTATTAGATTAGATTAGATTCGATTAGATTAGATTAGATAACATTAGATTAGATAAGATTAGGTTAGATGAGATCAGATTAGATAAGATTAGATAACATTAGATTAGATTAGATTACATCAGATTAGATTAGATTAGATCAGATTAGATTCAGTTGCGTGACGTACTTGAGATTGAGAGCGGCGTTGACGCAGCTGAAGAAAGGCACAGCGAACGTGATCAACCACGTCCTTGACGCGCAATCGAAGTGAGGTCTCGACCAACGGCCGTCCGTTGCTATGGTGACTACCGGGGAGACGTTGATGAGGCGGTCAGTGCTGTCGGCGGTCAGCGGGGCAGAGGGAGGGTGGCAGACGCTGGTGCTGCGACTGGTTGTGGGGTCTGGAAGGTTCTTGGAAGAATGCGCCGTTGGTGGTTGGGGGTGGAGAGATGGGGGTGGAGGAGGAGGGATGGATGGCTGGTGGTGGTGGGGGGAGGGGCGTTCGAGCCAACTGCGGCGATCGATGTCTGTAATTCCGTCTCTGGAGAAGATTCCTTTTGGGGCAAACAGAGAATTGGTGGATGAATGAATGAATGGATTAATGAATGAACAAAATGAAGAATGAATATAGGAATGAACGACTAGGTAAATAGATAGTGAATGAATGAATAGTGAATAGATGAATGGTCTATTCATCAGGCCCAAATGCCTCGATGAATAAATGAACAGAATTAATGATTAAATGAATAAATAAGTTAATCAATAAATCAATAAATTAATGAATGGATAAATGAATAAATGAAAAATATGAAGAAATCATACAAATGCATGAATGAACGGTTGAACAATAGCTTAAAATAATAATCAAATAGCCGACTGGCCAAATGTCTGAATGAATGAATGAACGAACGAACAGATGAATTTATTAATTAATTAATCGAATTAGTAAAAACTTATTTAAAAATAGCTCTAGTGCATGTTAACACAATCTTTGTTACCATTTATGCACTGGGTGTATGATATCATGACCATTGAATGAATCAAAGTAATATTGATCAGACCTTGACTGCTGTTGGTGATGTGCCGAATGTAGATCCGTCCGTTGGTCCTATTGCGATAAGCGAATGGTCCGAACGCATGGTCCTTGGTCTCGTACTGGGTCTTCTCGAAGACAATGGCCGCCGTCGAGACGACATCATGGCTCTCAACAACGGCTCGAACCAAGGAGTAGTAGAAGGCGTCCGTGTAGTGGAAGGACTGGCCCGTTTCCGGTGCTCCAGGATGGGCGAAGAGGTTGTTCAGGACGTTGGCGATCTGGACGAGGTTGCTCGACTGTTCGGCGAACATTGGGTACAGCGATTGGGGTAAGGGGTAATCGAGGGGCAAGTTCTTCGTCGTGGAGGAGACGCAGTTGGGGATGGTTGGGTAGCTCTGAAGGGTGTCGATGAAATCGAGGGGAGACAGGTAGAGGGATTGATTACCTGGGGTGGGGGTTGAGAAAGGGAAGGTGGCGGTGGTTGGAGCAGACGGTGTAAGTAAAGCCCTCGGGGTGTCCTGCCGCCTCAGTCGGTCCTGTAGTTTCGATGGCATAGCACTAACTTCACCCTGACCTTCTGCACTTGTACTTTCTTCCAATTCTGCTGCTCCTCTTCCTCCTCCTCCTCCTCCTCCTCCTGCTCCTCCTCCTTCTGCTCCTCCACTCTTTCTGCCTCCAGCTTCTCCACCTAATCTTGGTCCGCCTCCCTCCCTTCTTTCTACTCCTTTACCGACTCCTTTTCCTATTCCTCTTTCCTTCGTTCCTCTTCGTTCCAATTCGTCTCCCGCTCCTCCTCCTACTCCTCTCCTCATTCCTCCGCGTTTTATTGCTCCTTCTGTTTCTCTTCCGCTTAATTTCCCACCACTTATCCCTCCTTCTTCCCTTCTCTCTCCTTCCCCTTCTATCCTCCTGTTACCTGCTTCGCCGCTTTCCAATTTTTTTCCTCCTCCTCCTCCTCCTCCGCCTCCTTGTCCTCCTCCTCCTCCTTCTCCTCCTCCTCCTCTAGCCCCGCTCTTCCTTCCTCTTCCATGTCCTACTTCTCTTTTTCCATCTGATCCTCCTAATCTTCTTGGTCCTCCCTTTCCGCCAATTCCTTTCACACCTTCCGTCCTCCCAACTCCCACGAACAAAGATCCTTCACCATAATCGTCTTCATCACCAGCGTCGTCGTCGTCGTCATCATCATCGTCGTCTCGTTGTCGTCGAGTCGTCTGATTCGGCGATGATGATGATGATACCATCGCGCCAATTATGATCGAGATGCTTTTGTCCGTCTGTTCTTGATGTCGTTCGTTCTCTGGTTCTCTCGTTTTCGTTTCGATCGATTGAAGAACCACAGAACCGTTCGTCAGCAGAGAATCGACGCAGAACATGCCGAAGAACAGGAACAAGAAGGCATTCATTGTTGTTCTTTTTGTAGCACCAGTTTCGAGTAGATAGCTCGCCTGTCTGGTTGCCGACTTCAATGGCTATTCTCCCTGAATAGCTTGGCTATTTTCAATCGGGTAACTTGCCTATAATATTATTATTCATCGAATACCATGACATTGTATGTATAGCTTGTCCTCATTCAGTTGGATAGCTCGACTATTTACATTTGAGTATTATTATCTTTATTATTGCAATTGCTGGCTTGATTCTGGTTCGTGACTGGTAGCTGTTTCCATCGAATCGCAATTCTGTCTAAATATATCCTTGCTTGTATCTATAGATGTCCGATTTTATCCGGATATATCTTCTTGGACAGCAGTTTATTTCGTCTCATCGAGCAGACCGCTATTTTCGATGCGTGTCTGCGATGTTCATCACGCACATCTTAACGCGTTAGATGTGGTCTAATATTCTACACAAGTCTTCAGAGTATGTCGCGGTCACTAAGACACAATATCCACAGGCCATCCATGCTATTTAACTAGTTCCTCTGTATTCTATGAAAATCTCCGCTATAGTGGTGCTTTTATGGGCCTAACCGTCATCGACAGTCGTTTATCTGATGATATTTTGACACGGTCACATAAAATCATTTATCCAATTAAAAATGTTGACAGGAAATCAGATGATGATGACCAAATCGAAAATCAATTAGCAGAGCTGATGAATTAGGCTGATTAGACAGAGCAGCGGACCAATTATGTACAACTGATCATTCCTCTATTGATTTCTTCTAGCGCCTGTATGCACGCCCCCGGTGAGAGTTTCTCAAACGGGATGGCCAGCTGCGTCTCTGACGTATACTAGCTTCCAAGAAACGTTACTCACACGTGACTCCTCTGCAGCTTCGTTCGTCCTTTGATAAAATAATATAGACCAATTCAGTTTCCTCGATAAAGTAACAACAGCGATTTAATTTCAGGTGCAGTTATTCCTTGAAGAAATAATTCTTAACTATTATGCTTGCCTCGTAGTTTATTAGGCCTGCTAATCTAAATTAAGTCATTGGTTCCAGCTTGCACGATGTAGCCTAATGATGAAGCGGTAAATTAAGTGTTAGTCGTACAGTAGCGGCGCCCGCTTGTTCAGCTCATTTTCAATATTTAATTACTCTAATGAGACAAAACAGCATTAAGTCTGGTCTATGCTATAATAAATAAGAGAGTGTTTAGCGTATAATACCAGTATAGGGCTATAGGCCCTAATCGTGAACTAAACCAGACAGAAGAAAATGGGGGAAATTTTTACGCTAACAACAACTCTACCATCGACATTTTTTTGCAATGCGCCTTTTTACAATTCTCAATAATTATTATCGACAAAACCTGTAGGCTACAATATGTAGGCCTATGGGACAATGGTTTATGTAAAGTTTAAAGTGTAAATGTTACGTTGGCTCTTTCAAAACGATCGATTAGGCCTACAGGGGTCATTTTGCGGTCATTTTAAAGTAGCCATTTTACAATGACTCGGTGAAAACGAATGGTTTTATTGTGACTACTTCGTAGTTAACATTTGACAGTGGTGCTCTTAAAGGGGCCATTTAAAATGGTCATTCTACGCTTATTTGCAGAGGTCAAACTAAAATGCCAACGTTACTGTGAGCACTTCAAATGAAGTGGTCTATGAACAAAGAATATTTTTGCAATAGCCATCTAAAATGACTATTTGAAAGTGTCATCTACAACTTCCATTTACAGAGGTATAATCTTAAGTCGTCATTTACAACATTTTACAATAAAGTGGTCATTTTACAGTGACTATTTAACAGCGACCATGCAATAGGCCTACACCATTTTACAATGCTACAGCTAGAAAAATGGTCATTTGCAATAAATTAGCTTACATGCATCTTGCAAAATTCATGTCTAGTCCTGATTTCACAGTGGCCATGCTTCGCTGGTCATTATTAGCATCTATAATTGTCATTATTACCAAAACAATCTACATACCAGACAAATTAATGACGGCACCGTTGGATAGGCTACTCGGCAACGAATTAATTTGTCGCTATCGGAGGAGTAATCCATGCTGTTAACCCGACGTCTTCGTGTGAGTATCCGAGATATTGGAGCCCTCTGGTGTCAACCGTGGTACAGAGACGAAGAAAAAGCGCCGCATATTATATTATTCTCTCGTTCTGTGGCTGTTCGTCGTCGTCCTTTCACAGAACAATAGCCGTTCATGTCTCGGTTTGAACCGACGTTTCACTACAACGCAGTTCAGTTGTTCACGCCTCGTATCTGAAGAGATACCGTTGTTCAAGATCACGCTTTCGCTCTGAATCTACGCCGCCACCACCACCACCACCACTAGCAGCAGCAGCAGCAGCTAATGATAATGATGATGATGCTACTTTGTCTGGTTGATTGTCTGCCTGTCTGTCTGTTCCTCTGCCAGTCTCTGTCTCTGCCGCACTCGGAAATTCCACGGTTGTCTTTGACTATGGGGCGCCAATTGCTCAACTGCTTATGATCTGCATGTTACAGACCTATCCAGTAAACTGCACCGTGGCAGAGTGGTCGAGTGCCTTTCGCCTCTGCTTTGGGGATTCGAATCTCGCCGTGTCATTTACGAAACAATGATTTGCCGTGTAAGACCGAGCTAGAAGAGTTGGATAAGTTGCTTGGTTGTTGACCAGTTGACCACCATGTAATATGCTACATTATGAAGTGGTCATTTGAATGCGGCTATTGACCAGATGTCATTTTGAGAACACATTCATGGGTGGAGTTTGGTTTCCGCTCTTGGGTGGTGGTGGTGGGGGGGGGGGTACTAACAAACTTGGGCTTTGGTTGGGAACTTAACCAAGATCGAGTGGCGTCGGAAATTTTTGTGTTTCTCACCCAAAGAAGTTTATGACCTTTTTTTAGTCATCGGGTTGAAATCTCACAAAAACCGTACTTTTTTCAGAAAAAGTTAATGACCTTTTTTCTTCCTTTTTTAGTCATCGGGTTGAAATCTCATAGTTCTACTCTGGGCCTTCTTCGGGAGGCTAACCCCGGGAAAATATACCATTTCCATGGTAAACATATGAATCTGGGCCTTCTTGGGGGGGGGGGGTCTTAGTCACCCACAGCCCCTGATAGACTCCGCCCATGACGATACATTCGATACGCAGTAGGCTAATCCTCAGCGCCCATATAATATTATAAGGATATTAAGCGGAATGATGAGGGATCAATTATTTTCTCAGCATGCAGAAGCTTGCAAAATGCAAAGCAGAAAATTAATAACACGCATGGGTTTTTTTCTCATAGGGGCTTTTATAATATCAATAAGTTAATTTCTCAGTTTCAATTTGTGTAGTAGCTCTTCTGCGTTGGTGCAAACTTTTTTAAAACCAAAAGTTAAAAAATAGTTGCCGATTTTACAGAGGGAGTGCCCCTCTTGCCCCATCGTGCGGGTGCCCCCTCCCCACGACTGCACGTATAGTTGCATCGATTAGGCTACAAATGTTTGTTAGACGGCGAGTTGAACGGCGGCGCTCCATAGCGAAAGTGTTCGTTGCACAATCAATATCTTTCTCGGTCGGTGTGTGTACGCGGCGATGGCGATGGCAATGGCGGTGGCGTACTTCACTACTCGGCCTAGAAGGAGGATATTATGATCAGATGCGGCGACGACCAGTGCAGTGTAGTGTTGGCTGCAGTTGCGGTCGATGGTGGTGATGATGATGATGATGGTGATGATGATGATGATGATGATGCCGCTGGCACTGAGGCTGGAGATACAGCGGTGGAGGCAGCGCTTAGGAGCAGCATTGATGGACGAAGTAGGAAGAGACGGGGGAGGAGAAGGAGGAGAAGATATGGAAAAGGAGAAGTCAGGAGGAAGAAAATTAGAAATATAGTAAAAGTGAATGGGGGAAAAGAGGATGATGAGCATGCGAGCAATATGAAAAGGCGTTGCACGAGAGAGGAAGCGGAAGAGGGAGGAATGGAGGGAGGAATGGAGGGAGGGATGGAGGGAGGGATGGAGGGAGGGATGGAGGGAGGGATGGAGGGAGGGATGGAGGGATGGAGGGAGGGATGGAGGGAGGGATGGAGGGAGAGAGGGATGGAGGGCATGAATGGAGGAGATAGAGGAGGATAACGAGAATAGGGAAGAATGAGGAGAAGGTGATATTATGGTGCAGCACTTGGGATTTGGGAACAGGAAGATATTGCGGACGTGAACAGAAACCGTAGTATAAGCTTACATAACTTGGCTTTAGCGTGGATGGAGTGAGCGAGCGAGTGAAGGTGAGAGAAAAGGAGAATCCTACCAGTAGATATAATTATGCCAGTCGTTTACGTATAGGTACCATAATATACATTTTTATCTACATGTATATGCATAGCTGTATAGCCTACATGTTGTAGGCCTGTCTGGCTGGCTGCCTATTCCCAGCTGACTGCGATGATGACGATGATGACGACGATGATGATGATGATGATGATGATGGTGGTGATGATGATGATGATGGTGGTGGTGATGATGATGATGATGGTGGTGGTGATGATGATGATGATGATGATGATGATGATGATGATGATGATGATGATGATGATGATGATGATGATGGTGAGGATGATGATGATGATGATGGTGGTGGTGGTGGTGATGATGATGATGATGATGATGATGATGATAAGCAATCATGGTCATCACCTTCGGTATGGTATCGCGCGGTGCCAATGAGATAATCAATGACGAAGTCCAGCGGGTGTATAACGTATGCGTATACCGTGTAAACATTAACCAGGTGGCAAAGAAAAACAGACAGACAGACTGAATGATTGACTGAGTGAGTGACTGAGTGATAGACTGACTGAGTGACTGAGTGGTTTACTGATGGACTGACTGATGTACTGAAAAAAGCTCGAAAGGATCTAAAAATAAGCCATATGGACAAACAGAATTAGAGGATAAAAGAGAGTTGCTTTTTACTTTTAAACAATGAGAGGTAAACCAGGAACAAAAAACTTCAAACAGAACAGCAGATATTGACATAAAATTATCACAATCATTTCGTTACTAAAAGCAACTCCATGACATAGGCTATCAGACCAGCGAAGAGGAAGCAGATAGAGGAGTAGCACGAAAAAGGGAATAGGCAGTATAATATATAATGTATATAGGCCTAGAGGGCGAATTAGGATGTGGAAATACGCTGAGGAAGCAGAGATTAGATAGTAGAAGACAAAGAAGGTTAATTGAATTAAGGAATAAGAGGATATGGTGGAGGAGAGCAGGCATAAGAAAAGATATAGGCCTAACTGGAAAATTAAGAGCAGCATAATTAAATTTGACCACCCTCTGCGATCGTATAGGTCGCATAAGTATATATCTATATATTATATTATATACACTGTGTCCGGAAAAAAAGGGACCCATTTTGTAAATATGAAAATAAATAGTAAACATTCATCGATTTTTACAATTCAAGCAGCATTTTAATCCTGACATATTTGTCTAATATTGGAGAAAATATAAAATTTCCAGTCACAATGATGACGTCACAATGACGTCATTTGCATTAAAGTTCATTTAGCCGGACAGTCATGCATGGTTTTGGTTGGTATATTGGCTCTTGGTAAAACGAAGATCCATATCATCCATTCAATAGAACCAGAAGTTAAAATAATTGCAGCTTATTGCAGGATTATTGTCTGCTACATGTAAAATTGATGCCTGATATCCGGGAATACTTGGATTAATCAACATTTCAACAAGATGGCGTTCCAGGCTCCAGCTCACTGAGCTCGTTAAACTGTTGAACTGCACATGTTGACTAAGGAGACTTCGGATTTCATTCCTCCTATAATCTTTGGACGCCAAGCGACCCGAGTTTAAATCCAGTTGAGTATAAAATTACGAGACTATTGCAGGAGATGGTGTACAAGACAAGGAAAAGAGACATCGACGAACTCAGTGAGCGAATTGTTAATGCCTGGGAGGATTTTGATAACCTGGTTATCGATGCTGCTGTTGGCTATTAGCGCGACCGTTTTGAAGCTTACGTTGAGGCCAAAGGTGTACACTTTGACCACAAATTGCAGTCGGACATAATTCAGATATAAAAATAAAATTAAACTTACATTTATTATTGATAAATTACATCATAAAAATATTGAAATTTTGGATGATTTTGCACATTTATCTCTTAAATTTGACTTTTTGTGCAAATGACGTCATTATGACGTCATTATTTGTACTGGAACTTTCATATTTTCACAATTGTTAGATAAATATGTTAGGATAAGAATGGTCTTTGAATTGTTAAAATCGATGAATATTTACTATTTATTTTGATATTTACAAAATGGGTCCCTTTTTTCCGGACACAGTGTATATATGATTATATATAGGGTGTCTCGATAGGTCGTGAACGATTTTGAATGCAGACAAATATATGTTATACACAATATAATGTGGAAAGTTTTATACTGGCGGATAGGTTATTCAAATGAAAATGTTAATATAAAAAATTAGATCACTAGCTCACTTAATAAAATTGTAGCGCCAATATCCGTGACGTCATCAAATTCGTGCCAAATAAACGTCAAGTTAAGCCGCAAACAATATTAGCATTTAGTATTTAATAATGTTTCCTTTACTCTTTATTACAGGCTCAAGTCGATTAGTCATCGAGCAAATAGAGTTTTCAGAGTTGTAACAACAGGCCTATTGATGTCCATGCCTTACAAAGCCGACGTTTTAAGGTGTTCAGTGTCTGGGGTTCGGGTTCGGCATAAACAGTTGGATTAACAAAACCTCATATCATTCCAAATAAAACTTCAGTCACTTTGACTTATTACATCAATGAGATACAGTAGAAAGAGGTCAAACCCGCATTCCAGCGAAGTGCAGTAGCCTGTGCGCTCAGTTAACAGCCACAAAAATGTTGCGTAATAACGGCGAAGGATTATTTCAACAAGATGGTGCACGTGCACACAGGTCAAAGGCCTCAGTCGAATGGTTGAACAAGAATATCAATGGATAGCATACATCTCACCGATGGACTGGCCACCTAATTCCCCGGATTTGTCATCAATGGAAAATGTTTGGAGTATTATGGCAGCAACTGTTTATGCCGTTATACCGAACCCCAAACGACCTTAAAACGTCGGCTTTGTAAGGCATGGACATCAATAGGCCTACCTCTGACAACTCTGAAAAATCTATTTGCTCGATGAATAATCGACTTGAGGCTGCAATAAAGAGTAAAGGAAACATTATTAAATACTAAATGCTAATTTGTATTAATTAATTATATGTAGATTAACAATGATGGTCGTACAATATTGTTTGCGGCTTAACTTGACGTCTATTTGGCACGACTTTGATGACGTCACGGATATTGGCGCTACAATTTTATTAAGTGAGCTAGTGATCTAATTTTTTTATAATAACATTTTCATTTGAATAACCTATCCGCCAGTATAAAACTTTCCACATTATATTGTGTAGAACATATATTTTTCTGCATTCAAAATCGTTCACGACCTATCGAGACACCCTATAATATATATACACCGTGACTCAAAAAAACTAAGCCAAATTGTTTTGCATATATCTCTAATACCTGATGACATATGAAGCTACAATTTTCCAAATATTTAGAGAAGTGGACCAAGAATATGATTCCAAAATTTCATGAAATAAAGTTGAACGGATAAAAAGATATGAATATTTAAACTTCCTATACCGAAATTGCAGTTTACAAGCAATTTTCTGTCAGATTCAATAAAAAGTAAGCCAAACAATTTTTTTTACATCTCTGATGTCTGATGAGTAATCATAAAAACTTTTTCCAGATATTTAGGGAATTGAACCAAGAATAGGATTCCAAAATTTCATGTCATAAATGTGAAGGGATAGAAGGATATGGATATTTCAACTTCATCACCCGAAATTTCAGTTTTCAGCAAGTCTGTTATTGTGTAGACTTCATTTCTCCCACATTATGGCCTCCGAACAGTCCAGATTTGAATCCTGTCGACTATAAAATGAGGAGCGTGATGCAAGATCGAGCCTACCAGACAACAATCCATGATATAAACGATCTGAAGCAACGCTTGTTGGAAGTGCGGGATGGCCTGAACCAGAGGATAATCGACGTTGCTGTTGCCATTGCAATGGCGCCAGCGCCCTCAGGCTTGCGTGCAAGCAGGAGGGGGACATTTTGAGCATCTTGTTTAATTAAATTATCAAACCATACTGTCAGGGTCATATTGGTAGTTCAATTCTCTACATATCTGAAAAATTTTAGAATGATTAATCATCAGGCATTGGAGATAATAGGGAAACAGTTTATCGAATCTGACAGAAAATTGCTTGTAAACTGCAATTTTGGTATATGAAGTTTAAATATTCATATCTTTTTATCCGTTCAACTTTATTTCATGAAATTTTGGAATCATATTCTTGGTCCACTTCTATAAATATTTGGAAAGTTTTAGTTTGATATGTCATCCGGTATTAGAGATATATGCAAAACAATTTGGCTTATTTTTTTTGAGTCACGGTATATATACAGGGTGGGCCAATAGAAATGCAACAACTTTGACGCCTTATAACTTAAACAATTTTTATCCGAACATCGTGATCAATATACTAAATTGAAGGTAATTATCCATTCTACTACTGTGTCAAATCTTGCGCTGATATACGGCACCGTTTAAATAAAAATTTTGGTGCGGCGCACACCTCTCAATTTTGAATGTAAATAATGAACATCATGGCGCCGCTCACGGGACAGGATAGAATTTTAATCAGAATCTTAAGAGTAGAAAAAGAATAGAATGCACATCAGATGTTGATAGAATTCCCTTATAGAAAATGGAATAAATATGCTCTACAAGTCTACATTGATTGATTAAATAAATTGATGCCACGGGAACGTCTAACAGCCGCAACTGTGGTCGCAAACGTTCTCCCGCCGGTGCATCGTTCACGTCATACGGTTGCCTATCTGAACGCTAACATACCAGAGTTTATTGAACCGGAGAACTGGCCACCGAACAATCCGAATTAAAACCCGGTTGACTATTCGATCTGAGGTTGTCTTCAGCAACTGGTCTATCGTGAACCGATACATGACGTTGAACATTAATTTTGAAAAAATTGATTGTTTACTGCCGGGCTGAAATAACCCGAGCACTGGTGGCCTCAGCCATTGATCAGTGGTCGTCTCGTGTCCATGCCGTCATTAAAGCACGTGGTGGACATATTGAATATTTGACTTATGATCAATTCACTCAAGATATGAATTGTTATTAATTGTTAGAACTAGTGATTGTTTCGAATTGAGTCATTGACATTATTCAGATTAAGACTTTTGGTTTTTTCTTGCAGTTTCATGGCAAAAAAGGGACACCGATCATTAATAGCATTATCTCAAAAAGTCGTAATAGTATCTCTTAGATATTTTGCAGAATGATAAAATGAATAATTATGTTCAATCTGATATATAGGCCAAAACGCTCAGATGAAAATTGTTCAAGTTATAAAGCGTCAAAGTTGTTGCATTTCTATTGGCCCACCCTGTATATACTGCCCAAGGCCCATACTAAGCAGAACACAGTCTAAAATGTCATTTAGGCTATACTTAACAACACACCATGGGTGCACGCTCAAATCAACCCTACTTTCCGTACCTTGCTCATGCACCTCTCATACCAGACAATTAAAATTTTAATTACAGTATAGGCATACTCGTTTAACGGATGTTCTCACACTCTTGCCATTGGGTTCTCTGGAGTTCACAGTGGTACGTCAGTGGATGACCCAAAGCAGTGGAATTCATTTTCCAGCTTATCTCAGTTTTCTGCCATTCAGAACATAACTCAAAGATGAATGTAGGAAGGAAAACAGGATGGAAGAATGCAAAGAAATAAAAGAAGACAAACGGTAAATAAATAAAACAAGAAAAAAGTATAGAAGGAAAAGAAGCATGTACATCTAATGATGAAGGAAAGAATGCAGAACGAAAAAGTATAATTATAGTGATGGACGGAAGGGAGGACAATGGAATTCGAAATGAAGGAGGAAGAGAGAGAAGGAAGAAAGTATAGGAATGGAAATAAGGAAGAAAGAATAGGAATGGAAATAAGGAAGAAAGTATATATAGGAATGGAAATAAGGAAGAAAGTAGGCTATAGGAATGGAAATGGATGGAACTTGCAAATCAGGAAAGAAAGTAAGAAGGCAGGAACGTAGGAAGAAAAGAAAGCAGAATTAGACAAGAAAATAGAGCAAGAGACAGACCGAAAAACAGACATAGTCCCACACACACACACACACACACACACACACACACACACACACACACACACACACACACACACACACACACACACACAGAGACAGAGACACAGAGCGAGAGCGAGCAAGGAATGAGACATCTTAGGAGTGGAATAAATAGGAGCGAAAAAATAGACTAATCGAGTTAGTTGTAAATACAGACGAAAGAAATAAATAAGCGAATGAATTAAATCGAGGAATAGAGCAATGGAAGAATAAATCTTGCAGACGGTGTTTTTTTTCTTTCCGTCTCTTCAGTCGATCATCCGAAGGAAGTAGCGTCACAAACAGGATCAGCGATAAACCAACCGACAGAGAAAAAACACAGACTTATACGCAATAGATTGCAGAAGTGGCGCCAGACATTTTTATAACCGCAGTCATAGCCAAGGCAGTCTTACTAGTAGGCCTAACCATGCAGTTCAGAGGGAAAATTCTGGTAACCTTGTTCTTGGGTAACGACCTGAGGAAAGACTTTTAACGAGGGCATATTTATTTTTGTTTGACTTGTCCTGCTACATGTAGCGCCGCCATTGCAGTAATCGCCCGAGCAAACCTCCTTCGAAGTCTGCGCTGAGTAGGCCTATAGCCTATACATGATCGGACCATGGGCGCTCGTATGTATTTATGTAGGCTATAGGCCTAGCAAGGCAAAACACAATGGTGGTAGTTAGGCCAACTTTTTAGCAAAAAACGTGAAAAATTAAAAGCAGAGATTTAAGAACATGATTATTTTTAAAAATTAGAGTCCCTGCTTCTATTTGAGTAGCCTAGGTAGGCCTACCGTAACAGCTATATTTTTTCATCAATTCAACTTCTTTTTAAATAAAGCTGAAACCATGCAATGTCGATTAATAATTTTTTAGAACGCTAAAGCGAGATTACCGATGACTATAGAAGCCTACAGCATGCAGATGTGCAGAGCTACAGAGTATAGACCAACAAAGATTGATATCTTGGCATCGAAGGTTTGGCTAATTAATTGGCTTCGACTATAGCTTCTTAGCAATAGCTTCGATCGCATCCGAGTTGAGCAAGCTTACAATAGATAGCCTATGCCACACCCACGTTAATTTGCCCACGCTGTAGACCTATAGGTTCTTTGACAAGCTACTGAACAGACATCAAACTAGCCATTTTAACAGTCACAAGTTTTTCTGTGAACGTTTTAATTCTGAACGTGTTTTGTTTACAAGATTCAAACTGCTTAAACGATTAATCGCACACGAGACCAAATTCATTAAGAGAAACAAATGCCAACCTGTAATAGGTCTATATTTCTTCCACCACAGTGACTGTCAACGATTTATTATAATGCGTCTTAAAGACCTGCCTCTCTTTTGCATGGGCGCTGAGTGCGCAGTGTGTGCAGTGTGTGGCTAGTACAGAAGTACAAGATGTAAGCAAATGCTATTGTTTACAGCCCAGTGTTTCAAATTAAACTTTATTGCACTCTTTTAATATACAAACCAAATCAACGAACTTAACTGTTATCGTAGATGCAAGTCATCATGCAACAGGATGTGGCACAATTTCACAGTTCCTACTTTTCAATGCAATCAATTTAGGCCTATTTTCTTTTTTTACAAATTCTACTGCACTCTTGTAGAGTTAGGCCTACTGAAACTCAAGCAAAGCCAAAAGTCACGTTTAATTCTGTTTGTTTTTGACGCTAAACATGTAGGCCTACAACTGATAAGTAGGCAAATAAATCCGAGAGGGACACTTTTCAAGTTGCCTATGACAATCAGTACTTGAATTATGAGTAATTTAGTTAAAATGA
Source organism: Lumbricus rubellus (assembly GCA_945859605.1). Taxonomy (NCBI): domain Eukaryota; kingdom Metazoa; phylum Annelida; class Clitellata; order Crassiclitellata; family Lumbricidae; genus Lumbricus; species Lumbricus rubellus. Next base: position 42,513,259 of record OX243811.1, on the reverse strand, counting down.
TAACCTAAAATACTACCATTAGTGTGGAAAAATTGTAAATAATTGGTAGGCGACATTTATTGAAATCTTAAATCATGTCTTTCAGCAATAAAATTAGGATTTTTGTTGTTGATATGTCGGCTTAAAATGTTACCATTAGGTTCTACAGTGTGAAAATTCAAGAATTTTTTATTCACTACCTCTACAACACTGCCTAGTGTCAGTTGCATTAGCAGCCTTAACCCATTCCCGCCGGAATTTTTCCGATACCTATTGGGTTTATCGGGTCACACGCGACCCGATCCGGCGGGAAAGAGTTAAGGCTCCTTCTTTTTCCTGCTTGGCTTGAGTAGAAATCTTGAAAGAGCACTATACAAATTTCAATTGATTTATTCGGTAAAGAAAGACATTTATAACCAAATCTACACATATAAAGGAAACAATATAATATTTAAATTAATTTTCACTAAATCCATAAAACTCTTGCTAATAAACATTTTGTTGTTTCATTGTGAAAACTACGACATCAAAACGAGTAAGAAATTGATGCAAAAATATTTATAAGGTTCATTTCTTAATTGGAAAGATGATGCATCTGAAACAACAATAAATATATAATAAATACACGATAAGCAAATGAATTCATTATTATTAGGTCACAAATGTCGGCAGAAAAAAAACTCATTACAAATATTCCCATTGGTTTATCAAATGTATCAAATTTCACAAGTGTCAGTGATGAAGTGCATTGGCAAGAGAATTTTCAAAGATGAGGCTGGCAAATGAAAGAATAGAAAAGTGGTTCTAAACTACATATTCAAAATGAAATGCTTAAAAATGATCAGCCTTCCCTGCAGCAATCAAGGTCAATCAAGAGCAATGGCAACAAGTAAACAACCTCACTCTTTTAAGCTGGTAAAAACTTGATACTTAAATTTTCAGTTTTTTAAACACAAGTCACCATGTAGAAAGTGGCTGTCTACTTTACAAAAACTGGCAAATCAAGAATTTGAAGTTCGAGGGCAAAAACGACATGCAGATCTGGGAAAAATCAGTGCTTTTGCCAAGTTACAAAATAAACAGAAACCAGAATTAAAAAGTAGGTAAAGTGCATGTTGGTCCTCAGGTGTCAATGACAGTTAAATCATGAAAACATCACTCTGAAAGTTCTAGTCAGTGTACAACACTGTACAACAGTGTACGTACATAAAGAAAAACACACAAAGTCCTCTTAACTTCAGTATTAGGTCTACTTGGGCAAAAATTACATGACAATTTTCAAATCTGAACTTGTAAAATCAAAAAAAAGATCAAACTTTAGTAATAAATTACACTAACTACCTATTACAACACTTCATATAACATGTGAATAAATTATCTGAAATTAGTTCAGTCTTATTTATACATGTACTATTTAAATACTAATTTAACTTACCATGTTACAAATTTTACTTACATATGATTTATCAGAATTTAACTATCAGAACGAGAATTTATCTATAAGAATTCAGTTAAAACAATTTAATTTTTATTCATCCATTATGAGAATTTACTTGAAGATAATCTATTGTTTCACTTACCCCAGTAAACCCCGACCTGCCCATGTCGATGGCTTAAGTGACACTCGCAACTGTTCACCATTTCGTAAAACCATAATGGCAACTGGTTTCTGTAAAGAGTTAACAACAGAAAAGCTGTTGTTAATGGCATGCTGCAGTCCGCTAAGGCATTCTACTTAATCATGGTAATGTAAATTAAGACAATAAAGCAGCACCACAACTTTGGGGACTTTTGTTAAAAGAGGAATAACTTTACTTTTTTTAACCATAGACGATACTTAGCTTGAAGTGAATGGTGAATTCAGGAGGTCTCCAATCATACCCTATGAGCCATGGAGTTGCTCCCCCAAACTGGTTAGAGGTAGAGGATGCCCACCAGTTAAGCAAAAATTAAAAGTTACAAATCATGTGGAAACAAAAAATAAAATTGTCGGAAAAGATAATTTAAAAGATGATGATATTCTCCTTGCTAGTATGCATATGCTAGTATTCTTCCATATGAGATAAGTTGAATCTTACATTAATGCTGTGCTGAACTAACTCTCCGATCTGATTGAGTTTCTCAAAGTTAAAGGCGTTGATTGATCCAAATTGAACAATTTCATCAGCCACTTGTAGACCCTACAACAAAAACATTCACATTCAAGGTTCCACGGTAATGTGCTATCAAAATGTAACTGTATTTACTTCAGGGCTTTTGAAAAACTTTTAACAGACCATGTTCAGTGTCTTGGTAGACCTACATACATAGTATTTTACTGCAGTCTTATTGTAAACAAAATACTGCATTCATATCAGCTTGAGATAATAAATGAATATTAATACTATTATTATTATTGAGTTACAGCAGAATGGTCATCAACCAATTGCAAAATAAAGCATTGAAAGATGCTCAGGTAACAGATTGTTTGAAAACTTAAAGTTCAAAACTAAGCCTGGGCCAATCATAGCAAAAGAACCAAACAGTGCAGACCATTTGCTATGTGAATACAGAATACCGATGTTGCGCAACAAACAGGCTGTCCTGAAATCTGAGAAATGGAACTCACTGCTTTATCTGAGGGAGACCCGGCATCAACGCGGTCAACTCGGGCAAAGGGAACCAGCGTTGGCTTCTGAACAGTCGTCTGGACTTCGTCGACGTCCATTGGTTGATGCTCATTCTGCAACCGTAGCTGCTCGTGCAATTTGTAAAGCTCTGTTTCAATCTCCTTCATTAAACTCTTGTGGTCATTTTGCAAACCTACGTTTGCACAAACAGAACAGACAGCGGAAGTTATAAACTTTCTGTTTAGTGGTATTGGCTAGTGCACTGGAATTTGCAACCCAGAGGTGGGGGGAAAAGATTCAAATCCCAATATGGACAGAAAGACACTTCAAGAGTTGTATTCTACTAGTATTCTTTAGGAAATTCATGGCTTGCTCCAGTGTTAGCTGTCAAAAGGGACTGCTTTACATGTACAAATAAGCATTCATATATAATCAATGGTCTCTCTAAGCTGCATGAGTGTACGTACGGCCGTGCAGCGGATGTCGCACATCTGCACAAGCAACCATGACACTCACGCAGTGGACGTCACATATGGCGATTGTTATTGCTTTCAAATCAGTCAAAAGGTTGTCCGTTTTTATAGTTCAAATTTAAATACAAATTTAATATGTAGCACAATGTAACAAAAACACTGCTCAGCACACAATACAATGCATTAAAAAATGGCAAGTACTGGGATGTGCATCATGTGATCAGTGGCGTAGCCAGGAATTTCTGATGGTGGGGAGTTTATGGCCGGATGCTTGTTTTTCTCATATAATTGGACAAATAACCTCAAAAAGGTTTTTCCCTAAGCCAATGGGGGGATTTATCCCCAACTCCCCCTGGCTATGTCACTGCACGTGATCATCATTAAAATGAAAAATTGCTGTCCATGTCTCTTGCAGTCAGATCACAAGGCTTGCTTGCACACCTGCATTATTGCCTTAAAAGAAACACTACATATAACACAATTTCTATAAACATTTGTATAACAGGTAGTAATCATACTTGATCATGGTTGGCAGGGTTGCCAGGTCGTCGCGAAAAGCGCGAATTGGGCGACTTTTGAAATCGCTCGCGACTGAAAATTTCTTCCTCGCGACTCGCGCTTTTTTGGGCTACTTTTGAATTGCCTTGCGGTCGCGACGGCGACTTTTTTGGGCCACTTTTTGGGTTTTTTGAGCGACTTTTGGGTTTTTTTTAGCGACTTTTGGGGTTTTTTGAGCGACTTTTTGGGTTTTTTGAGCGAAAAAAGGGTATTTTCCACGAGATTTCGATCGAAAGACTAAAAAAAGATGTCAAAAAATTTGACGACCTTATTTTTTTTTTTAGTCGTCAGAAGAAATTTTCGCAACCGAAATAGAAAAGCTCAATGGTCTCGCGATTTTCGCGACTTTTCTTAAAAATCTCGCGACAAAAATTTTCCAAAATCTGGCAACCCTGATGGTTGGATGTTGTAGTAACTTCCTAATAATTTGTAATGATTGCAGCAACTAATCACTTTAAAAAGACAAATGTGCAACGCTAATGGACAACTCTTATTTATAAAAGTTGTAAAGAAATTCAAGAAAACGCTACATCTTGTGCAAGTGGGGAAGCAACTGCATGGAATGCAACACGCTGACCCAGGGTCTAGGAAATTGTAATTCATCTTATGCCGGCTTAATAGTCTACGAAAGGTAAATATACAGATGTGTGTATATGCCCAATAGGCACCTTCTAAGTGGCACTTAGATTAAAAGATTAACGCATATGAGATGTGGATTTGGAGGAAGATGCAGAGAATATCTTGGAAAGAAAAAAGGACAAATGAGTGGGTGCGCACAGAAATTGGTATCGATATGGATGAGTCGTTACAACAAACAGTGCTAAGAAGAAAGTTGGTTTTCTTTGGTCATGTTATGCGTTCAAATGGTTTGGAGAAAGATATGATGCTGGCATGCGGAGACGGAAGGAGAAAACAAGGGCGACCAAGGAAAAGGTGGTTGGACGAGGTTCAAGAAACAACAGGAATGAATCTGGAACAACTAAGAGAAGCGACATCAGAAAGAAAACAATGGAGAAGGCTGGCCATGACGATCGCTAGAGTTCAACGAACTGACAGCACAAGGTGACAAGGTGAAGTGGCACTAAATAACGGGACCCATCTTCTAAAATTAACAAATGCATACATACAGATGATCTGGCGTCGAGCTTCACGTACAGATACTACATCGATGTCATTTCTCGGAAACTGTTCCTCATCTACGAGAGGACCATCCATCCCAACACCCTTTTGCTACAAAAAACAAAGGCTGTTATACAAATAAGGGAAGTCCTACACTTCTGCGTGATTACTTGCTGCAGTTTCCTATCACTATGGGTAAAAACTTCATCTTGAACAGTATAATTCATTATTTCATTGAATACAAGTCTGGATGCATAAATAGAAGTTGATGAAAATAATTCTTTGTGTAAACATACATTGGATTAATGACAGCTATCATGAAAATCATTAAAATAATTATATACCCTAAAATATACAATAATACTATAATAATTAATCACGCTGAAGCGTAGGATTACCTTTAGAAACGAACATTAACCACACCAAAAACAATTAAATGTTTTTAAAAGGATTAACAGAAAGAACATGTATTCGATACAGTGAATCAGTGATACGATTTACCATTTTTAACATATTAATTATGCTCTCCAAAAAATCTTAGCCGACACATTGCACATTCAATGTTGGAATGAGTTGCATACACAATATGAACAATATAAAATGAAAGTTAGACGGCAAACTAATTTAGTAACTTCAGACTAAGTGGATAATATAATTATAATATTATAAGGTCGTTGGGATAACCAATAAATTCAAACTAAACGTAGGCCCCCTATAGATAAATGCGATTTCAACAACAAAAAATGGCTCACTGAATTTAGGACTTCGTTCCATGACCTTATCTGATCTTCAATTTCGTCCTTTTTCTTCATAAGATCTTTTAAAATTTCCTCTGGCTTCGTGGGCGCCGCCATTTCGTACTAGTACAGCTATTTCATGAGCTTTCAACGTTCGACCAAGATGATCTTTATTGTACGATTTCAGATTTCAGGAACTGCAAGGTGGCAGTTTATTCATAAATGCTATCGTATGAAAACTCAGATGACGTGCTTTGCGCTAAAATGAATCAGCAAAAATCATGCGTTTAGCTTTGAATTAAATTCCGGTTTATTTACAAACTGTCCTCTCACTGCATTCGCCAGGTGGAGCCAGCGTAGCATTCGTGTTTTGTATGTCTGGTGACACCAGATGTCAGTCTATCTTTCTCGACCGTTGGACACGTTATCCGACCATGGAATGCATTTCTTCGTTTCTAATCTTGATTTCGATCTCATTAACGTCACATTGTCTGGTAAGTCCAATAATTCAATTTGTAATTAATAAATTAATCTGGGTGATTGTGGTAATAAAACATTAGGAATTACTTTAAGGAAATTTTATTGTTTTGTTTCGAAGCCCGCCTTTTTCGTAGCAGGCGTAGCCTGTCCTATTCGAGATTCATGCAGCTGCACGAATTTATTTAGTGTAGCCCACCTTTTCAAAGTATTTGTCTGATTCATTTGATATCCATCCGTATTTAAATATCAACTTTTATTGTAAAAGATAATAGGCCTACGAAGACAAAGTTTTATGTAGGCTATGCATGTTTGTATGTAGGTAGCCTAGGCTATATCAGGGTGAGAATTGCCGGGGGTTTGGGGGGTTCAACCCCCCCAGTCTTTTTTAGAGCCCAGTGTTAAAGTATGTTTTTCATACCCCAATTTCAAGTTTATCATAGGCCAACCCCTCCAGTTATTTTTCCACAATTCTCATACTGGGCTATATATATTTTTATGTATATAATAGGCTATATGTATGGGTCCGTAGGGAGTTGCCGACCTCGACGTTGCCGACCATCGATTATAGCTAATATTGTCGAACTTGCCGACCAGCGTTTTATTGAAACGTAGGAAGTTGCCGACCGCCAATAAAATCAAAGTCATACATATTACGCATTCACATTATAAATATAATTCTTAAAAACCAAGTAATAAAACTTCGGTCGGCAACTCCCTACGATCTTGAAAAACCCTGGTCGGCAAGACACCTACGTCATTGCGGTCGGCAACTTCGCGGTCGGCAAGTCCGGTCGACACCATATGTATGTAGGCCTATGTATGTATGTGCACTTGTTATAGCGCCCCTTCAAGCTCTATCACTCAGAGGTGCTACATGCAAAAACACTCTTAGGGAATGTGGATCTCATACAGGTTATAAGCCGTATGGAGGAATGCGTGCGAGAGACCTTTAAAGGCCATCATTCTGCTGTTGGAGATAGTTTGCTTACTTACTTTTTGCATGGCCGAACTAGGCTGCGCTCGTTAGACCTGATCGCTGTAGGCCTATGCTGTTATTGACGTATTAGTTTACTTTCGAAATAATCCATATCGTTTCGTGGTCTGGACGCCAGATGGCGATGAGTGGCTTTGCCTGCTATAATATTATACAGTTGGCAAATGTTGTATAAAGTGCCGCGTCGACCATGAATCCATGATTTCATGTCTACGCTCTATGTATACGTAGCTAGCACGCAGAGGTCGATAGTCGATCACACTGAAATGTAGTAGGCTATATCAATGGTCGATCACTCATCACACAGAGCCATAAATCGTAAATGATCATAGGCTACACTAGGCCTATAGCCTGTTGAATCGACTTTTCAAACAACGAATTATAATTATTATTATTATTAGGCTAGGCCTACGGTTTTTATTTCTGGGGCAAGCTGTTAAATTTGTTCTTTGAATGTTAATTGCTGAAGGTGGAAACTTTAAAAAATGTTTGAATTGCGTTTAATTTTAAAAGAAGAAGAGAAAGCAGTTTTGTAAACTAGGCTAGCTGCAGAGGCCTGAGACAAACCATGCTAATATAAGTCTTATAACACTTCATTTTTCTTTTCTCCCGCTCTTTTTTCGCACACGGTGTAGGCCCATACGATCAGCTGGGTTGGCAGATGGAGCAGATCTCGAGGAGAATTTTTGCCCTGGTGGAGAAAACCACGTACGACCTCGCATCACAAAACTTCTGACCGAAAGCCACGTCAGGAGGACCAGGCTCTGATTTGCATTTTGTTTACATACAAACATGTACGAATACCGCATAGACCTAGGCCTACTCAAATCAAGCAACGTTCTCCACTGTCTCTCCTCAAGCAGCTATTCAAGCAGCTATTCGAGTATATTATAGGCTCGCGAGTCGCTACTCTATATATTTTATAATCTGGCGCTGCGACACCGCCACTGGTTGCACTAGATCTGCAAGTGCCAGCTCTAAGTCTGGTTTAGGAAGGCGACACTATCTTTAAAAATAATGGCAGTGTCGTTAAACAAGCAGCCTAGCTGCTGCCAGCTAGGCCTCATTAGTCTCAACTTTCGGAAGTAGGCTATAGGCCGATCGTCCAATATTATTACAGCCTATCTTTTATTCTCAACTCAAGCAGCGCTGCTGGCTTTGACCAAGCGCGTACGCGCATAAAACTACGCATTTGTTTGAACATTGTTGTACACACGTGCGTGTGTGATCATTGATCAATATTATTTGTATAGGTCTTATAGTAATTGTAACCGTATATCCCCAAATTTGTAAAGCGCCATTCAACACTGTCAACTGCCATGCGCAGGGGCTAGCTCAATCACGAGCGCTGCGCCGAAGCTGAGGGTTTGCGGCCTGGTTGCCCAAAGGGTAGTCCGAAGGAGGTCAAAGTTCGTTTTCCAGAGGACCGAGTAGATTCATGGTACCATGATGGTCATGGTGGCTGTGATAATTAAGTTGAGAATTATAAGATCGATGATCAGATGAGTCGAGGTAAGTGTTCTTAAAGAGAGGTACGCACGTGAGACCTTGGTTTTGAGTGGAAAGCCCAGTTAACAGGCAATGGATAGAGGCCGAGGCCTGAGGGCCTACTGAAAAAGGAATGGTATAGGCTGATGAAAGTGGAGTATGCTAACTGAAAGGGGCGACATTCAGAAGGAACGTCGTTCCATAGACGTGGTACAGCAGGTGGACACGATGTGTATGAAGCTGGAGGGACATATTTATAGGTCTACATGTAGATTGTAGAATTGGATATGAAGTAGGCCTATAGGCCAGCGGTTCTCAACCGGGGGTCCGCGGACCCCTGGGGGTCCGCGGCGAGGTGCCTGGGGGTCCGCGAGCAAGTCCTGAAAATTATATATTTCTCAGTTAAAAACGTAGAAAATTCAATTTTTCAATATTTCCCCTCTTCAATGGTGACATGAAACTAATAATAGATCTACTACAGGAGTGCAGATCATTTAGGCTATAGGGCCTATTATAGCACACAGGGAGGCCTATACTATTAAATAGGATAATAGAGTGGCAGGGGCGCGAAAATGCGCCAAAGGCGCCAAAAGATTTTGGGGGTCCGTGACTGTGACCCTAAATTAAAAAGGGGTCCGTGAGTCTGAAAAGGTTGAGAACCGCTGCTATAGGCTAGTAAAACTAAATCAATTTTCAGTTTTATTCTTTGGTCGTTTTGGATAAACATAGTCATAAATTTTATTGATCCTACCAAACAAGTAGCCTAAATAGCTGAACTACAAACAATAGGCCTAGGCCCTATGTAGAATAAAGCTTACCATGGAAAAGCGCTATATATATAATTATACATTATATATCTTATCTTATCTGACAATTTATAAAGCGCTTCTTGCAGCAAGAGCCTTTCAGAAGCGCTCCTACATACGTGTTTCCTGCATCCTTTTCCAGGCGTCTCTTGTCCAGTATTCTTCAGCCGTCATCCGCAATCCAGCCAATGCGATCGATTTCGTCCGCTTCGCTCAACCCCCTCTCCGCCTCCACCACAATCTCCCTCTCCACATTGAATACCTCTGCACCCAACCTTCAATCATCCACGTCGATGTTCGGGTTACAACCGAGTCTCAGAAGGAGGAGGAGGAGGTATTCGTCTATCGCTCTTACTGGAACTGCACGGCCATCAAAGAGGTTCGAAAGCAGTTGCTGAGAATCAGACTTCCGCGTTACATCGCTTTTCGTCCAGATCGTCACAATCGGTTTTCCGTGTACGTGGAAAAGCAAGCGACGATCGAGATGTGGATGAGCCGAGGGCCGGGTTCAAAGCCGTTCAGGAAGAAATGGTTGAAGAGTTATGGGTTGGTGGCGGCGTCGGATGAGGTGGTAGTTGAGGTGGTACAACCATTTGAACGTCCGGAGAGACAGACGGAAAAGTGTCACTACTGGATGGAAACGGTGCTCGCGAGGTTACCATGGAAACCGGAGTGTCCGTACGAATTGGGTAAGAACTTCAGAGTTAATTATTTTAGGAGTTGAAATACATTGAAGTCAGATATAGGCGTATTTAAACTAGTTGGAGAAAACTAAGGAGGACTTAGGTAGACCTATCCATTTGCCAAGTGTGCATCAAACACAAATGATTAGGCTAGAATTTTCGCTGACATTAAGTCAGTTTTAGCAGTTTTGTAAGACATCCAAGAAGTAGTTTTGCTATGGGTGGTGCAATATAAATTGTCGTAGGCTAATTAGGATTACTTGGACTGCTTCACTTGCCATTACTACTACTGTTAATAATAATAATAATAATAGTAATAATAATAATAGGCTACAAACACTAAACTTAATAGTAGCCTATTCATAATAATAATAACAACTAAAAGCAGCAGCAGCAATGATTAGTGATGAGATAATATTAATGACGATGATTATGGTCAATAGAAATAATAATAATTGATAGCAATAATGTCGTAAGATGAAGAAGAAGAGATTTAACAATAATAATAATAATAGCCTATCTTTTCTATATTGAAATGCCTGCAAGACGCACTGCGCTTAACAGTTACAAGTTAGTCATTTTATTTGTAGGCTATCGTTTGTTCTCACCAGATATTTTTAGGAACCTGAGGTTAAAATTATATGCATTGAGTGGAAAAAATGCCAATGAAAGATTGAATGTGTGTGTGTGTGTGTGTGTTATTTGCTAATTTATTGCATATATGTATGTATGGATGGATAGATGTGTAGGTCTATTATATTGTTTGTGTTGATAGATGTATAATTCCATATGCATGCTTGTTGTTGTGTAATGTGTATGTATGTATGATTGTATGTATATGTATATTTATTTATTTAGAGAGTTTGTTTGGGTCCTGACACAGAATTAATTACTATATGTCTGTAAATATCTGGTCATTTCTTATTTTATGTAGTGCCTTTTCTTTGAATTCAGAGTGCTGCTCAAACCATTGCTTTTTGTGGTTTTTTCAGAGGTATTTCCCTTTTTGGAGTTTCCTGTCGCCTTAAATGGAGCCCGGACTGGAGTCCACAAAGTCATCCCCAGCTTCAAAAGTCGTGTTTTGCAAAGTCTTCGAAGGTCGAATGGAAATAGAATTGCGTAAGTCTAGTACCGTTATTTCAAGTTAAGATGTTTTCTAGTTTAAGAACTTGTCATAAGATGATGCAATGTAGTTGCTTAAAATAGTCATTTCTTTTTAATAATAATATGTAGAGATTTAAGTGTCATAGGTTCGTAAGCAATCGATTAAATTAAATTAAATTTAGTTAGCAGTTATTTTCTATAAAGTTGTTTAGCTTTTATTTTTAGGTATCATTACTCAGATATCACTTTCATTGAGTGTAAATTTGTGTCTCTACTTTTGCTTTGACTGTTAAGTTGGTTGTCGCAAATATTGTAGATGCACGTTTGTGTTTTGGCTGTATATTGAGGATTATTGTCCGAAAGCGTCACTCTGTGCTTTACTTCAGCACATCACTTGGGATGATCGAATGACTACTCCTCTCTTCTACGTCAACCAGAAAGGTGCCTCACTTCGACCAGCATCATCAGTTTAAATGTGATCTAATCTAATCAGAGAACTTACGTAGCACTGCTACACAAGATTTCAAGTGATGCAGACGTGCCAATCAAACAAATCCAAATGTTTATCTCAGAATCATTGTCAGCATCATCTTCTTCTTGCTCCTCATCTTCTTTATTATCAGCATTATCATAATCATGAAATCACTAGAAATGTGTATAAGTTCTTTTTCGTTTGAATTATTTCAGTTTGAAAATTATCATCAAATCACTAGAATTGTGTATAAGTTCTTCATTTAAATTATAATTTCAAGCCATTGAGTTTGATATTAAAAATAAATCGTGGTATGATCAGTTTCAATCTCACACAATATAATTATATGATTGAGAAGTGCAAATGAAATTACATAATGTGATGAGCAGAGCATTTATATAGCGCCTTTGTTCAATCTGATTTTTTTAGGTCAGATCCACGTGGAGTTGATCCTCGATGGTGGAGTCACGACGGCCTTTCTTACTCCACCGGAATTTTCCATTCCGAAGTTCCAGTGGGTCCGACTCATGATCTCTGCTAACCATACACAGGTCAGTTCCCCAATCACCATTGCACTAATTCCCTATTTTCCCCCTAAGTGTGTGAATAAGTATTCCAGTGAGTATGCACAGTTATTTTAGCCTGTATACATTTTCAGTTAGTATTAAGCTTTTTAAGTATTCATGTGTAACTGTGTGTACTAATATTTTAAAAAATTAATTACTAACGATTGTAGTGCAGGTATATAATGTGCACATTTGCATCACCCAATAAAGTAACACATCAAGCCACAATCAAGTATGGATGCCAGTAAATATGCTAGAAAGTATGCTTGTAAGCATGACAGTAAGTATGCATATTGATGCAGTGGTAGAACCAATTGACCAAGTTCCTGTTTAACTATGCCAGATTTTACAATTTAGTCAGTAAAGTAAGGTATGGCATTGTTCAGACATATTAATATGTGCAAATGAATAGACTCGAATCTGTGTTGCTTAAAAAAAACTTTTGGCACTTGATTTCAGTTTGCAATATTTTGATTGTTGTGACTTTATGTATGACCTGCATGTCAACATGCATTGATATGCATGTCTGTATAATACATGACAGAGCAAAAAAGTAGATATAGGAATTGCTAGAGCAACGTAGTGGATATAACATGGTTGTATGTGTGTATGAATAGGCCTACAAGTGTTTATGCATAAACATACATTGTTTGTACATGTGCAATTTTGTGCACTTGTGTATGTATTTATGCATAGCTCTATTCTTTACTGTTTATATGCATCTGTAAGCATATTTATACAGGGCCTTTAAGAACTTATTGAAGGTGCTATACAAATTTGTACGAACCTTTAATCTTTCTTGCAGCCCTGGAAACTGTATCTCAACTATGGTCCCAAGTTTGAGCTAAAAGCAATAAGCCAAATCATGTAAGGTCATTTGAGGGCAGCTTGGGTCATTATTTTGCCTATAGTTCGTTTTCGTTCTTCACTTTCTGTTTCTTTTACAGATGAACATTATTTTTGCAGCACCCAGAGCTTAGTCTCATTTCAGTTTGTTGGAGATTAATTTTATTTTCTTTGTTTCAGTTTCTTTTCTGTTTTTTGGGCTTGCTACAAGGAAATCAATGAGTTTTACGATTATGCTCAGATTTAAAAGATTTTCGTATGGAAAATCCCACATTGAGTTTTGGTTTCAATTTCTTAAACTGTTTTTTTTAAATTTTGTTTTGAAGTATATTTTGGAAAAACTCTGGTGAAGTTGATTATGCATGATAACTGAATTGGATGAATCATTTAATCATTATAGGATTCTGATAAATAAATAAATGAATTGATAAATACAACATGTGACTGGTCAGCTGATGACCACTACCCACAATGACCTAAACCATTGCGCTACCTGGGCTTTGACCTTACACTCTATGCTTCCATGGTCTATCATGAGCCCAAGTTTACTCAGAAGATTGTCAAACTCAACTTTTATTTCTTTTAACAAACAATTTCCTCTAAATATCCATAAAGTCTGGATGTGTATGCCTTCTGGTCTTTGGCGGCTGGTTTGTCTTGTTTCCGCTTCACACCTCTTTCTTTACGCCACTCCAGCGTTGCTCTTGTCATAGGCATTCTAAGATGGTAGGTTACTGAGGTGATGGAATTTTTCAAGTTGGTTGCTGATTATGCTGGTTGCTAAGGAAGCAGGTTTATAAGGAGTTTGGTAGAGTTTTTAAAAAATGGTCCAAGTATAGAAATCAAGAGAGTGGCATCATATCATTGCAGTACTAAGTAATTGATGGTGATGCAGTCATGCTGAGAATGATATATTAATGTTAATAGTTTTTGATAACATTATTATAGTAATAATGCGCATTTTACACCATTAACCTTTACCACTCATGAGGCCGCTCACAGCGGACATTTATAAAACCGCTTTAACTCATATGGCCGGTGGGAGCGGACATTAGTTTGTGAAGGTCTAAGGAGCTCCTATGATATATTAGATACATGATATAGTGATATATATGATATATATCATATATATATACAATATATATAATATGTATACATATAAATCATATACAATATATATATATCATTTATGCGCAATATACATGACAGACATATACATGTATATGATATATACCATATAATTATAATATATATGATATAGATATATAGGCCTATCAAATATATGATATATATATCACATAAATAATACATAACTGATATATATATGTATATGTATGATACATATATATATTACATATATATAACATATATGATATGTATGATATATAATTTATATATATTATATAATATATATGATATATGATATATATATATCATATATATATATATTATACATACGATATATATCATATATATATATATGTATCATATATATCATGCATCATATATACATATATATGATATATATCACATATATATCATATATATATATGATATATATGTCATATAAATTATATATATCTTATATATATGATATATCATAATTATATAGATTTATATGCTATATAAATATGATATATATCATATATATATATGTGATATATATCATATATAATATATGCTATATAAATATGATATATATTGTATGATGTGATATATGATATATATATCATATTATATCATATATAATATCATATGTATGATGCAAAAATGATATATGTCATTTAAATATATCATATATATGATCATATATAATATATCATATATATATGATATATAGATATATGCTATATAAATATGATACATATGATATGATATTATATGCATAATATATATGATACATATGATATATGATATATATGAAAAAAATATGATAGATATGATATATATCGCATATTTGATAAATATGATATATATCATTGATATATGATATATAATATGTATATATATATATATATATGATATGATATGTGTCATATATATCAAATTATATGATATATATCATAAATAGAATCATGTTGTTTGGTGAAAATAAATGTTGAACTGTGACCAATATTCACTGCAATTTAATTCTGATCTGCAGGTGTTGGCGCGGAAAATAAATTTGAGTGGTAAAGGTTAATAATAATATTCATAATAACAAAAATTATTGTAGTATTTTCTAACATTCAGTCTAAGTTTGAGGTGTGTTTGCTGTTTTATGATACACTCATGTTTTCCATCGAATTGCAAACAGTGAACCCACAGTAACCAATAAATAGCCAAGTCTGTTGTCTAATTTCAAGCTGGAGAGGCACTTCATGCCACAGCAACTGCTAACCAGTTATGTTGTCTGATTTCAGTATGGACAAGGTGGTTCCTTCATATGATGATGGTTTTGGACTCTTTGTTCTCGGAGGTTCGGAAATCTTTCCAACTTTTAAAGGTTACATAGGACAGGCTGCTATTCACCGCAGAAAGGTGCTTACACCAGAACAGGTATGATCTCTCAGAAATAATATTATTATACTTTATTATTGCTAAATTGAATTATTGAACAATATTAATTAATTAATTAATTAATTATTGAAGTAATGACTTAAGTAGGAATACAAATATTAATAGTAATAAAGTACAAATGATATCAACAAAGTTAATTATTATGTAAGATTATTTATGTTTCAGTTATCTGTGCCATCATCCAGTCATCCAATGTTTACACTGCAGCTAGATGACAGGAGAAGGAAATGTCTAGGATACATCCGTAACTTCAACTCTGTCATCTTTCAGTCTAAAATCCTTCTGGAAGAAATTACCAAACGAAGTAGGATAATTATTATCATCTATCCAGTTCAGCTTTCAGCTCATTTTAGAGCTCTTGAGATTCCTGATCTAGAAAAGTAACCACTAATTGTGAACATAAATCACTAATTTCAAACAGTTTTTGTCCTGCTCAAATGTGTCTTCTTCTGTTCGGTTTCCAACGCCTTCCTTTCTATTCCTCACATGATTCCTGCTTTTCCCACTCTGTCTATTATTTCTGATTTAATTTCATACTCATACTAAATATTAATTAACCTATCTCTCTTTTTTCGTTTTCTATTTTCACATATCAAGATTTTTTGACAGGGTGTCGCCCACTGCAGCAAGGGCAGTCACACAAAAAACCTGTGTAAGGGCCAATTTCTGCCCAAAATAAATTCCCAACAGGACAAACATTCTGGCAGCTTTGTGGCAGGGCAGCTACCAGTTCTATCCCACCCCTACCCCATATTCCCTGCTTCAGAAATTCATTGCCTTTGATATTAGGATTTCTTTGTTGTTATGTTTTAGAGAGCTGTCCAAACAGGAACTTGGACATTCTACAAATGATCTCCTCGTATTCCTCCTCCTCTTCCACCTCCTCTTCCATATGCCTTCCATTCAACGCACCACGATCTAAGAGAGATGTTCTGATCCGACGGCTGATCAGACGAAGTCTCGCTGAAGGAAATGAAGTCAATTTGACTGAAATCGGAAACAAGTTGTATGAAAATGCCACGACATTTCTCGTTAGTCCCTTCCACAGTGATTTTAGTTTTATACTAGTTGATGATGGCAACGATAAATATTATTGATATGAATTAAAATTGATATTAATTCATGTTCTACCTGTGATACATGTGCTCCCTCAGGAACAAGAAGTTGGCGCAGAAGTGAAACGTTACTATTATTATTGGCAATATTGGTTGTCATATAAATAATTTATTAGCAGCTTTAACAGTCTAACCATTTTACTGAAATAATCAATATGTATTTGTTTAATCTTAAATGAAATTATATATTAAAATTGTTTGATTTAATGTTTACTATTTTATTGGAGTGTTTGTAGCCCAGATACATCCACATTGGGGAAGGCTCAAATCCAGATATACACTCAGGTTCACTCATATCAAAGTCCCTTCACGTTTGGTGCAAAATAGCGATTCTGTATAATGTCTTTCACATCATTGTTCCAAAGGTGTAGGATTGGACTAGACTTGTTTTACATAGGCAACAACACTCTAAAGCTTACTAACGGGATCTGACTGCCAGTACTGAAGTGTATCGGTACTTTTCTCTAAACAGGGTATTTTCATTAGTATTATTATTATTATGGACTTTGCTGTAATGGAATTATTTACTTTGATAATATGAAAAAGTAATATTGAGGGTAATGTTTGTGGTGATAAATATGGTCGGACTAAGAATGAAGAGGATAGTGTTCTTTTCAAATGTTTCGGCATGAGAACTGTTTTAATATTTGTGTCCTTATTAGGGTGTGGAAAGTGGAGAGTCTGACCTCAGTGATATGAAGACGGTCATCAGCCAATTGAAAGAGGCCAGTTGCCTTGGCAACAGTGAAGCCTCCTTTCTTCTGTCGATCTTCTTCAACTACGGACTTTCCGTTTCCGTCAACGAAACACTGGTGAGTGTCGATTCCTGTAAATGAAGAGGTGAAGTGATAAGATTGGGTTGGGTGATATTTTTGACTGCATGTGTTTTTAAGCAATTTATAATTCATTCAGTTAATGATAACCACAGTTTTTTTTATTGCTTCAAGTAGCAGTAACGAAACATGTGTCACTCTCAATGGATATTGGCTCTAATTAGTTACTTAGTGGCCAGTATATTCATTCATTCATTCATTCAGAAACTTATATTGTACTCATTCAACGAAATTGCTCAGAGGCGCTCCCAGCTCCAGCACCCCCCCCCCAAAAATTCATCTGGCATTTTTTAACTTTGGTCGGAGGCCTGTGTTTTGACTGCCTGTACAGTATGTCCTTGGGTTATATTTTTGTTTCAAGGGCTGCTCGTATCTAATGGCCGCTGCAATGGAAGGAAGCCATCGACTGAGTCTTTTGTCTCTGGCGAACAGACATGTCTTCGCTCTTGACAGATTTCCAAAGAACTTGGAACTGGCTTATGGTATCTAATCGATTCTTATTGGCGCTATTCTTTGATTAAAAATTTAATCGTCATTAATCTTAGGGTTAAAAAAATAATTGCGATCAATTGCATCATCATGTATTTGTTTATGGAGTAAACAGCAGAGGAAACGCTATAGGAGTATAGACAAAGACTAGATAATTTATCTAATTGAAAAGTTTTATTCTAGTCTAATTCTAATGAATTGAGCTAAAAATCACAATCTATTGGAGAAGTCTTTTGAATTGATGATTTGTGAGTAAATTTGTCTGCTTCTGTGTGCCTACCTCCTTGTTCATCTTCCTTTTTTATATATGCGTATTTCAGATTAATTTTTTTAACTATTTTTTTCTGATTTAGTTTGTCTTTCTGCTGTGTGATTATAATTATGTCTGTTTGATTATGTGGCTGTCACTTTATATCTGTGTTTCTCTCTCGGTCTGTCTGTCTGTTATGAATGTTGAACTGAAGTGCATATGGCTGGCAGCCTGGCAGGGCAACATACAAATGTCCAAGTTACACATATACCGGTGTAAAGGTTTCAAATTACCCCCTCCTAAACATTACCCCCCCTGCAAACTGTAATTTGCATCAATCATCGTATTTATTGCACTAAGAATATCAAAAAATGATCCCGCTTCTTGTTTTGGTCTGAAGATTTTCATCCGTCATCCCACTTCATGGTTTGTTATCAATATTTTTATCTGTAACTAAAATCAAAACAATTTTTTTAGTGCAATAAATGCGATGATTGATGCAAATCTAGTTTCTGGGGGGGTAATCTGAAACCGGTTTCAAGTTACCGGGGGTAATGTTTAGGAGGGGGTAATTTGAAACCTTTACACCGGTACCACTATGAGTCTGGTTGACAAACGTTTTCCTTGATGTCTTATATGGATATTGCTGATGCCGACTAATTTAACGTGTTCAGTATGTTAATTCTGCGTAGTTTACTACAAGGCGGTGGCCGACATGACTGGTGCTGATCTTGAACTACACAGTCGCACTGATGTAAGTATTTCAATCGACTGATTGAGCAAGTGATTTACATATTCACTTATCAGTTTTAGTAATTAGTAATTGATTGATTGTATGATTTTTATTATTATTATTATTATCTTTTAATATCTTCGACAAACAACATCAGACCCATAAAGCATGATAAACAACAGAAATTATTTTATTATGATTATTTTAAAAAAAATTGATTATAGAATTGAAGGAAGAGACCGTTTTATAGAAATATAGCCTACCTGTTCAAATTGTCAATCGATGATGACCAGTTCTGTATTGAATTTTTTTGGGGGCGTAAGCTGACTTTCACAATGGCGTAAATCTTGTGCCATTATTGAAGGATATAATTATTGGCTTCGGCTTTCATGATTTAGATGCTATCTTAAATTAGAGGAAACAACAAGTCTTTATAACATTTATTATAAAATTTTGTTTGTACCAGTATTTATAATTTAGCTGGATTCTCTACCTGATCCTGAAAAGTAGGCTACATGAATTGTTTCTTATAGCATGAATTTCTTAATTTTTTATAGAGTATGTTGATAGTGAGTTTGTGTACATCGTTGTTTGGTTCCGATGAAAGCATTGGTCTATTAGCACAATACATGCACTGGAAATAAATTCTCAAATATTTTGCACGAGAAATCCATTGGATATGGATGATTATTTGCTTTTCCGTGAATTACAGGCGGTGTGTAAGTGCTGCTATTTATCCGTGTTACATTGTGATGTCAATAGCCACCATACTTATATATGCCATGTTTACAGAGGCATTGGTAAATATTATGGGAATTGCATCACTTTTCATCATAAGTCCATTTATTAGATGAATCATTCTGACATGGAAACAGTAAAAAGCGTAATGGCAATGGTGAGATGCGTGATCAATGTTAGTGATTGAATTGTTTGATTGATTGATTAATTCATTGACTGATTTATTTTTGCAGACATGGACGGAAACAGTTCGATTGACAAATGAAGTTCAAGTCAGTTCACAAACAGAAGAGACGGGAGATTTGTTCGTCTGGTTGAAGCATCAGGCATCACAGGGAGTCCTTAATGCACAGGTACGTGCGTTCATTGGATGTTCACAGGTGAGTTAATCCTTAGTGCACAGGTACGTGCGTTGATTGGATGTTCACAAATGAGTTGATAATTATTCGAACAGACATAACGAGACAGTAAAATATTCCTTTGTTCGCAAGTTTAACACTTAAACAACTGGCGGTTGCACTGCCGATTGTTGTAAAGTGTTAATCACTGTTTATTTCAATATCAGATTAATGCTATTTTAAATAGTATCTTTTCTGTAGCAGCAAATCCAAGTCCTTGCAGGGCCACATATATGTGACATTGGTTCCATCGCATTCCATGACCTCAACTTCTAATTTATAAAAATGGGGTGTCAGTGTTAGTGCTTCTACTAAGATGTTATAATAAGTCGTGACGATTAGAGTGGATCGAAAACAAAAGCTTATTGTCTTGTGTTGCCATGGTAGCAAAACATAGCTCGGATGTTCTACTGGGGATCTCAGGGCATCAGGAGGAATTTGGATGCTGCAGCAGAATATTACAGGATGAGCGCTTCGACCGGAGACCCGGTTGCACTGTATGACTATGGCATCATCCAACTCAAGGTTTTCTTATCTTTTGTTTACCTCTATTTTCTTTCTCTACTACGGTCTTTTCTTCTGCCTGACTTTCTGCTTCTATCTGTCATTTTCTGTGTGTATTTGGCTCCGTAATTCTATGTCTTTCAGGCGTAGTAATGATGCTGTGGATTTGTGAAGTTGATGGGCTATGCATTGTGCTAAGGTAGAATGAGTGTGATCTACAGTCTAGATATAAATTTAATATAATTACATATTAAATATTATGAGCATACATAATAATATTTAAGTGAAACATATCATTTATACAACAGCAGTTACCAAATAGTACTATTACAATATACAATTTTATACAAGTATATGCCATACTAGTACTGCAATACACAAATAGTACTATTACTGCCACTGCTGCTGCTACTGGTAGTGCCATAGTGGTGGTGGTAGATGTATTAGTATTAACAGTCATAGTTAACTAGTAATATTTGTTTTGATAACAATAGTGACAGAACACAATGAACATTATTAAATCCAACGATAATCATTTACATTACTCATTTAGATTTTTTAATGACAATGATGATCATTTGTTGACAGTATTATAAGCCCTGCCATGTCCTTTCATGTTGACCAGGGTCATGGCACGAAGCGTAACCTGACCGGAGCGGTCAAGAGTCTCGAGGCAGCAGCGAAGCACCAGCACCCGGATGCGCTGAACACCCTCGGATGGCACGCCCTAGAGATCGAGAAGAATCACACAAAGGCCGCTGAGTTCTTCCAGAGATCTCATGCACTCGGAAACAAAGATGCTGCCTTCAACCTTGCTCATATGTACCTGCAGGGCATCTACCCAGGCAGTGGCATCAATCGGGTGAGTAGTCAGCCATGTCTGCACCACCCTAGAATGAGCTCCGTTTGCTGGAGTAAGGCATGGCAAGGTAACATGAGGTACAGGGTAAGTTATAGCTGACCACTGGGTATTGTAAAATATGGTTGTGCAGTGTATTATGGAAAATATAAGGTATAATTATGGTAATTTTAACTACAGCCTGTGGTAGCATACAGTGTGTTCAAGTAATGTTCTGTTAACTGGATTGGGTTATAGTAGAATTAGTTGAGGGGTATCATAAGGAAGGTAAGGCAAGAAAGATTACCAGTATCCTCTTACAGTATATCAGCATAGCTTATCTCAAAGGTAAATGCATTGAAATCCCTGTTAATAGCATTTACATTGAGATTTCACCTGCTTCTATTGACTAGGATAAAGCTTTTGATCTGGTTCTATTGACTAGGATAAAGCTTTTGATCTGGTTCTATTGACTAGGATAAAGCTTTTGATCTGTTTCTATTGACTAGGATAAAGCTTTTGATCTGTTTCTATTGACTAGGATAAAGCTTTTGATCTGTTTCTATTGACTAGGATAAAGCTTTTGATCTGGTTCTATTGACTAGGATAAAGCTTTTGATCTGTTTCTATTGAAGTCCTAGGATAAAGCTTTTGATCTGGTTCTATTGACTAGGATAAAGCTTTTGATCTGTTTCTATTGACTAGGATAAAGCTTTTGATCTGGTTCTATTGACTAGGATAAAGCTTTTGATCTGGTTCTATTGATTAGGATAAAGCTTTCGATCTCGTTCTTACGGCTGCAAACAGAGGTCAGATGGATGCTGGAACGTTGCTAGCGATGTACATCATTCGAGGTCATCCTAGGATCGTGCGTGAGCTAAACAATGCTGTTGAGTACGTAGGCATCTTGCTATTTTTACCGTACAATATACAATAAACTGCATAACTTACCTCTGCCACACTCAAAGCCTACACACGGCCATATTATTTTAATCACACAGCATTCTGATAATGTATTAATGAATACACATAGAATCTATTCTATATGCGTGTAATATAAAGCTTTTAAGTCACCACAACTGTCATAACATGAACTAGCTTTATGTGCAGTAATAATAAATATAATAATGGTAATGATTATAATAGTATATATTATATTTTATTTCTGGAGAAATGATAGTATCTTTCTGATGTCCTAAGTCTGAAGGGATCTGATACCTCAAGTAAAAATAATGGTAATAACAATAAATATAAATATATTATATCAATAATAATCATAATAACTATGATCACAATAACAATGAACTGCATACCCTACCTCTGCCACAGAGTTGTTCCTAGGGCTCGATCTTCCACAGTGCTGCTTAGAAGTTTTGCTATGGTTGGTCCGTCTTTCTGGAATAAGTTACCTATTAGTCTCCGTAATGAACTTCTTTGTCTTTCTTTGCCCCTTTTCCGCAAGCGTTTGAAAACCATTCTCTTTGATTATGGTTTGGTGTCAGGTCGGGAGCGCCTCTGAGGAGTTCTCTTGAAGTGGCGCTATATAAATTTTCAATTACAATTACAAATTACAAATAACACTTACAATAATATTACTGAACCAATCAATGGTAAAAAAGCCTTTGCTTGTAAAGGATGTAATATTTTTCTCTAGGTGGGCAAGATATGTAGCGGAGCAGAATCCGTCCGTTGGTAAAGTTCTTTCCAGCGGAGTGCGAGCGTTCCGCAACAGAAATTGGAAACGTTCGCTTGTCTTCTATCTGATGGCAGCCACCTCTGGAGTTGAAGTCGCAAACTTCAATCTTGCATACTTGTGCGATGAAAACTATGTGAGCCATATTAAAAAGAATTTAGTTATTTTTCATAACTATAGTTTTTTATTATTAAAAGTAATTTAGTTAAATATAATTCAAGACATACAGTACCTCGCACAGGGATCCCGTCCTAAAGAAAAAGGAACCGGAACGCCGGACATTCACGACTAGGGGGTCTGGGGCCGACAACGGATTTTAGGGCAATTGCTGCTGAATAGAGCCCGTTTTAGCCACTTCATTTTACTAATTTTGCTATTTTTACCACTGGATTCTTAGACGTTCTGTGATAAGTAATCTCTTTCTCATCCACTATTTATTTATGCGGAATTCCTTAGAGCCAACTCGTTTCACCCGGATTCTTCATTGCACTTTGAGCTACTTAGGTTACCGATAAAAATTACTGTGTAGGATACTGGTAGGCATACTTCCATATTATTAGGGCCTGCCATGAAATAATCAGACTGCTTATTATTTTTAGCTAAACATGGAGTCAAAAGCAATGCATGAAAATAATAATAGTTGTAGGCTATGGACTACTGTTATTATGCAATGTGTCTGGCTTCTATAGGCGATTATTGACACGGATTAGTTCTCTCAACTTTATAGTCTGTGCACATCTGACACTACTACACTAGCACTATGCAAAGATGCAAGACGAAAATAATGAAACGAAATATTCCAGTTAAGAAATAACACAATGAAATAAAATTGTCAGTAGTTGCATAGACAATAGCAAAAGCCATTAAATTCAGTCAAATATTTTCCGCATGTGATAGTAACGTGGCTCTTCTCGGTCCTCGCATTTCCTGGACTGATTTTCAAATGCGCCACGGTGACCGACAGCCAACCATTTCTTCACATACGGAAGCGGGTTGAAGTCCTGCAAGGACGGCCCAACAAGTTTCACAAAAATTAATTTGGATAAACGGTCAACACCTAGCCTATTCCGAAGAGGCGTACATATTATGTTCATTGTACTGAAGCCACGTTCGGCATCCGCTGATGTTACAGGGATTGTGCTGACAGCGAAATTGATATCCGTCATGTCATCAGGTATACTGGAACCCCCATTATCAATGAAATCTCGGAAGCCTCTACGGGTCTTATCAACGTCGACACGCAGTCTCATGCAAAGTTTGGCAAGTCGCTGTTCACCGTCGTTCCAGGGTGTTGTCACGTCCGCTGGCCACGAGTGTTTGTTCAGCACCTGCAACTGATGACACAATAATGGATATTGGTTTTATTATCTCTAATGAACTAAGAAGCAAAAAGAAACACATAGGCCTAGACCTAATTGCCATATCAATAATCAATCAATCGACAACAATTATATAATTAGGCCCTATAGCATTCCTTCAAGATCCTTACTCAGAGGGGCTCCCAATCGAAGCGCGATCAAAAAAGAGAAGTCTTGAAGAGACCATAAAAAGGAACCCAAAGAATCAAGGGGTGGCAATCAGAAGCCAAGATTAGTCGGAGCTCGATCGTATACTGAACAATGAATGAAAAGAATCTACAATGGATGACAGGGCCTTTCACGTCGCACAACCGAGTATACTATACAGTAGTCTTCTTGCACATAGGTCATAGGCTTATCCAGAAAGACAAGCAACCACTTAAAATGTAGGAGATATCTCTAGTTGATTCCTAGCAATATCACTTGAGCTGGCAATAGTAGACATTGTGTAAGCATCCAAGACATAGCTTGCTACAGACAATAAGCTATAGGCCGCCTATAGACCTAAATTAGTCTAGCTACACATTTCCGAAGCTTGGACTAGGCAAAAAATTGTAGGGGCCTATAATATTCATCACATAATGGATTAAGTAAGGATTTCAGTGTAACTGAAAGTTCATGAAATGCAGTAGGACCTATCATAATTATAGGCATAGGCCTAATTATATGTAAGTTTAGTCGTTACCTGTGAAATTAGTTCTTCAAATTCTGATTTATTCCGGGATGACTGAGCTGTGTTCTCAGCAGAAACGTTGGAAGCAATAACCGTATAAAGGCGACTACGCAAGTTATCGGCCAGACTCTGAAGAAACTGATTGCGCTCAATCGCAACCTGTTTGCGACTTCCAATCCTGTGTGAAATTATTTGGACATTGCGATATTTCTGTTCAGCAACACCATCGTTGGCGCTATAAATTAATGGAGTCATCCAAAAGGAGAATGAGACACAGAGGTTTACCTATGTGTATACATGGACTCTGCATGACTAGGGCTGAGCTCAACATGAGCGCAGAGAAAATTATACGAAATAAAAAACGACGCCGTACATGCAAGAATTATTTTATAAAAAAGGAACCGGAACGGCGTTCCGGTCGTCAAAAAAGGAACCGGAACGGCGTTCCGGTGCGTTCCGGTCCGACCTGTTCCCTGACCTCGCAGCATCTTTTTAGTCATATTTGATTACCTTAAGGCGGCTATTATGTAATCCATGTCTGTAATGAAAGAGTGTAAAAGTATTAAGCAATAGATTAACAGCTTTCAAGAAGTGGACCACAATAATATTTAGCTACCAAAACCATTTGTAGTTACTGCAGCTGCAGCTATTCAAACAAGGCCGTTGTTTGGCAATATAAAGCGTGGTATGTTACAAAATTTATTCTCCTGGCTACCCAGAGCGGGCCCCTAGTTTGGCTGCTTACAATATTATCATCATTATTATGATTATCGTAAGTTCTGTTACAGGGCAATGTTGAGTCATTGATGGAGAAGGATTGCAAATGGCGTCACTTCAATCTTTCAACACAGCGACCATTCAGAGACGTCAATCCTTATGGTACATTTCACCAGAAAGATGCTATATAAATAATTCAGATCGTGAAATAATTAATCGTTTGTAGATAGATTTTTAAATAAATAATTTTCATTCAATTCTTTGATTCATCAGTAGATTGATTGAAAGTCGTAATGACGGAACAGTTTGTCATTTAGTTATTAGTTTTGTATCCAATAACTGATTGATAAGATCGAATTTGTATGGAGTGATCAGTTAGTTTTTACATAATTTGAATTTTTCTCAATCAATTAATTTGATCAATATTTTGACTGTTCTGTTTGATGATTTGTGGCATAGCTTGGATAAAGATGGCCGAGTATTATTACTATCGATCAAAGGTCAATCAACAAGACATTAGAATGGTGGCGACGATGTACACAAACGCTGCCATGGCCGGTGATCCTCAGGTCAGACCTTACTTCACTAAATAAACAGTAAATGTTCAAATAAATTTTCTTTTTTAACCTAACCTACTTCCTTACTTACTCGATTCATCTGTGGATTTGCTTATTTACTGATTGAAACTTTGATTGAATGATTGGAATGACTATTTAATTAATTAATTTAATTAATTTTTTTATCAACAGAGTGATTGAATGAACAAAGTATTGAATGAATTATAGTTGCTGTTAGTTTTATAATTCCGGTTTGTTAAGCATTTTAGTTATCGTTCTTTTAATTCTGTTGTACTAGCACTTTAACAACATTATGATGCATTGGTTTCCCAAGTCACTTTTAGTACATGCTCAATGCTCATCATTAAAGTGTTAAGTATTGTAAGACTGTTTGCTAATCGCTTGTCATTTATTTCAACCAATTTGTTGTCAATTAGGCAGACGTTCTCTTCTGGGTCTGCCCTTTGTATCCCATAAACAATTAAACATGTTTGTGCACTGCATTTTGTAAGGTTTGGGGGGGGGGATAAATGAATGAATGATGATGGTGATGATTATCTGATTGCTTGACAGGGCATCTTTAGTTTGGCGTGTTTGGTGGAGGAAGGCAAAACGATTCCAAACGACATTTGGAAGAAACTACGCATCCATCGACAAGTCTATGAAGATCGGCAAAAGCTACTCATTTCTCTCTTCACAAGGTTTGACATCTAGAATAGCCATTAACCAAGTAATTAATTTCAAGGTCATTAATCAGAGAAGCTGCTGATTCCAACACTCCCAAACAAGTTTTAAGTTTGATGAGGAATATTTCATTTAGAGTTCTAAGATGTGGGCAGTGGGCATAGCTCTAAAGAAAGGTCATTTCAGTACACTGGTCTAACTTGAAATTGAAATTTAGCGTCTGGTTATATGGTAGTATGTGTGTACCAGTGCATGTAGAAAAATGCCTTTTGGGTCCCTATAAACAGCTCTGCACATAATATTGTATCATATTATTTACCTGTATGGCATAGTATGATATTGTATAGTACTTAGTGTTTTATTGTAGATGTCGTGAGTCTGTAGGTGATGCGTATATTCCGTGCACGATGGCACTGTATCGCGTTCAGCTGCTTTTCATCTATACCAAATGCCAGGTCTTCATTCTGGTAGGGGTCACTCTCAAAATCCGAAAACAATTCATAGGACTAAGTTTTAACAATTACAGTACTATAAAGTGGTATATTAGGTATGAGGTAGAGCTTGAACAGTAACAACTATTGTTTTGTTAGGGCTTAGTTAGAGCTACAAGTAATTTGAGAGTTGAGCTGTTGTTATTATTAAGTAGATTTCTTACGTGCAAGGTCACACTGAAATGTGAATCTGAGGAGTCGATAGTCGGCCACCATTGGAATGATGAAATCAGATATCCAAGTGCTTAAAAGCCAACGAGAAATAGCAAGTTTTGAGCCATTTTTTAAGCTAGGGAGTGAATTTGAGCCACGAAGTGAGAGTGGAAGTTGATTCCATTTAAGGTTAGAGTTGGGTTAGAGTGGCCTGCATGTAGTAGAATTAGGGTTAAGTTGGAGAAGTTAGACTGGGATAGCTATGGCATACTACCAGACTTGGATTAGGTTAGAGTTAGTTTGAGATAAGTATGCTAGAGTTAAGTTATGGATTAGATGTAAGGTTAAGTTACGGTTAGAGCTATACATATGAACGTCGGATTAAGCTAGAGTTTCATTACACTTCAAATTACGATTAAACTTAGGATTAGGTTACAGTTAAAATAAAGTTATTTTAGGTATAGGCGTACATGTTAGCATTGTTTTTATTTTATTTTTAGACTTTCCTGGTGATTTTGTTTTCAACAATAAGTTATTGTGTGGCAGTTCGACTTCGCAACAGATTCCAATTGAATCGCACGACAGGCGGAAATGTTTAAATCACATCAAATCAGATCGTTTTCTTCGGTGATTTCGTGCATGCTGTGACTGTGTGCAGCGCTGGCCAAGCACTTTTGAATATGTGTTACATGACTTATTGCAGTTTCCTGCATTGCTATTCAAATTCTAGCTATTATAACTTTATATTCAACTTCCATTGAGTCAATTTGTCAGCAGACAAAGTGTGGCTCAACAGTATATAGCTAGAGTTTAGTTTAGCTCAACAGTGTCAAAAGCTTTAATAAAAACGAAGAGAGTCGGTATACAACTTTGTGTCTATTTTTGAGTCAAGTGTATCCATGTGGCTTAGCTATCCTGTAACAATACCTATAGATTGCAAAGATGTCAGCTATAACGATTACAGTACTAGTAATAATGATTTTTTGTGTTTACGCGTGACGAGGAGAGGGGGCAAAAATCATCCAAAATGGTGCAATGTCATTTATGAAAGGCCCCTAATGAAAAAGTTCTATTGAGGGTAAACTGCTTAAAACCAAGGTTGTAATTGTAAAAAAATTGTCAGTGGATCAAATGTAATCATTTGCTTAACATCATGTGATTGTCCAATTACCAGATAATTGCACAATAATTGATGCACTTATTACATAGCAAAGTTCAATGCCATTCCATAATGGTAGGAATTTGAATCCCAACCTTTATGTTTACAGTCCTATTGAGCATAAGATAGTAAGGTAATAAGAGTAAGCTTATTTTAAATGTTTATACACATAGAGACATAAACAACACCAAAATATATTTGAATTTTGCAGCTTCACAAAGTTCACATATTCGGTCCTCACTTCAAAAAGAGTTTCAGTTGCACCAATTCATTCATAATATTATTGTCTTATGTTGATTATGAGTTAATTATTAACCCTTCAACAACAAGTGTGTACTAAAATGTACCGGAAACCAACGCAGTTCATCGTTACAGAGTTGATCAACTTTCTCTCAGAAACGCTAATGGGCCGACGAAACCATAGCCCGTAGGATTTTTATTTCGTCGACCGGTTGGTCATTTTGGTCGGTTTCGATCATTCCCATGCGATTAACCACTAGCATGCCACGCGAGACTCGGCCAAAGATCGTATGTTTTTGATCCAGCCACTGAGTTGGTACGAGCGTTATGAAGAACTGACTGCCATTCGTATTTGGACCGCTGTTGGCCATCGAAAGGATCCCAGCTCCTGTAAAAAACAATGTACACTTCCGATCATCCACAAAGGACATTTGTGAACAGGATAAGAGAAGGGTCATGCAAATGTGGACGAGGAGTGGTGGTTGTAACCTTATGTAGATTTCTGCATCGGTAGGCTAGTGATTTCACTATTGAGTAGGTGCCTTAAATACCAATGTTGCTAGCAGAACAACTGTGTATAGCGTTAGATCTCTAATTAGTCCTTTTGCGGGATGCCGCAGCATTAAAGACGCACCAATATTTAAGTTGTGTCTGTGTCAGCTTAATTTTTTCAAATAAAAGAAATGAATTGAAAAACTCTAGTACAGTTAGCCTGGGACATAAAACTACTTTGCCTTGAGCAGAATGCATGATATCCACGAGACACATTAATTAATCCATACTGTGCACAGTCAAGTATGTGAGCAACTGTGCATGTATGTTGTAATAACCAAGTGAAAAAGAAAACCCATAGATAGGTAAGTCTTGCTGCATAGCCATGTCCATAGATCAACGGAATTCTAGTGAACGTCATTTTCATGGGCACCCATATAAAATTTGGGTGTTGGGTGCACAACATGAAAAGTCTAGGACACTAAATTGTCGCAAAAGCCATACCCGTGTGCTTGAGTTCTGGTGAGATCTCGTCTTCAAATTCTTTTCCGTATATCGAACTTCCTCCGCATCCTACAACGGCAAAAAACATCCGAACCATCAGTCAAGATTTACTGATCAGTGCAAAACACTTAAAACGAATATAGACAGTGCCACAAAATATTGCTTAGTAGTATGAATGAATGCTTAGTCTATTCCAATGTCATCAGGATTTAACATTAGATTTCTTCTAAGACAAACTTATATTAATTATTATGAAAATATATTATATGTTAATAAAAAACAATGCAAGGTTCTACTAAGACATAACATTTGTTAACTAATGCACAACAGTTTGGTGGATGACTATCCGTGCCTCAGATTCACATTTCGGTGTGACCTTGCACACGTTACGAATTTATTTACCGGTAAATAATAATAACAGCTGCACAGGTTGCTGTAAGGTAGCTGATTGATTGATTGATTGGGCTTAACGGCACTTCAGCACAGAATTGGCTATTTCGTGCCTTGGCATGATTATCGAATACACATCATTAGTTGGTATTAAAAACGCTTGGGGGTTAATAGATAGGATAAAACTTATAACTACAGCATTCGATATATGGTAGAAGTAAAATTAATAAATAAGGTTAAAATATATTCGAGATTATATGATACTTCCGATAAGCAGGTTACGAGTCATTTTATTTATGATATCTTCTATACCTTGTTGTACAGTTGTATTTCTTTTAAAAACAGTAAGATATTCTTTGGAGAGACATGTTCGAAAATATTAGAGAGTGATTGTTCTATATAGTATTTTTGTCTTGTCAGTGTAAAATCAACACACGACACCAGTATGTGTTCCACTGTTAAAGGGCAGTTGCATCCCACACATTGTGGTGCATCTTCATTTTTAAGCAGATGAGCATGTGTAAGATAAGTATGACCTATTCTTAGCCGTGCTAAGACTACTTCGTCTTTACGATTGTCTTGGGAGGCATGGCGCCATATTTCTATATTAGGGTTAATGGTATGTAGTTTATTACGATCCATGCTACTCCACTTTAGCTTCCATTGATTATACACATAAGCATCAATGTATTGCTTGGCATCAGAATATGGAATTTTGCAGTATGATACTGCATCTGAGAGTGCTGCTTTGGCAGCTGAGTCTGCAGCCTCATTACCTCTAATGCCAACATGGCCTGGTACCCAGCAAAATTTGATCACTTTGCCAGATGTTGTGATTCGGTGATACTTGGTGAGAATGTCTCTCACCAGTGAGTGGTTTAGATCACAACCTGCGACAGCTTGTAAGGACGACAGTGAGTCACTCATTATTAAAAACTGTTTCTTTCTAGACTTACTTGTAATATCCAGAGCCAGAAGAACTGTAAGGTAGCAAGCATCCTGATCAATGGTCTTTGATAGAATTTCACCACTTGATCAATGAGATAGCTTACATGTTTATAACTAGATGGTAAATGTTGATGCACCTGAACAAATGGCTTTGTACAGTCTTCAGCGTATTTTTACAAATCAGAATCCTTAAACTTGTACAACTTATACAGTATAGTTACAAGATGATCAGACAATTACAGCTGACTAATAATTGACTAATGACTAACTGACTGAAAAATTAGCTAGACAGACTGACTGGTTGAATGACGCATTGACTGATTTGCTGGTTTTTCTTACCTGTTCCAGTGGGATCTCCTCCTTGGATCATAAAATCATGGATGATTCGGTGGAATTTAGTTCCATTGTAGTAACCGCGTCGTGCCAACTCAGCAAAATTGCAGCACGTCTTTGGTGCGTGCTTCCAATAGAGCTCAAATTCAATCAGTCCCATCCTTATTTGAAAACAAAAGTCATATTTAGTTGTATGTGTTTGAAACAATTTTGAATACTGTTGCAGCCCTAGTTGAATACAGAAATAATAACTAGTGTGGTTACTTCATTATTAAACCTGGTTGTCTAATGAACAAGATACTGATTGATGAGGCGTCAAACCAAGACCTCTGCAGTCAAGTTAACATAATAGTAAGTAGTTCTTATGCGGAAATCAAAGTAAAATAACTAAGCAGAATGAACAGACAGGGGTGAGCTCAAGTCTAAAAAAGTCACTGACCAAGAGCAGTTTTAGTCTTTATAGAGACTAGAGAATGACAATCAGATGGATGGTTGAACAATAAGTCAGAGCAGTACAAACTGATATTATTTTCGCATAAATATTAGATCTTAGGTCAGAACGCTCTATTCTGCCCCAATCTGCGGCGGCCATATTTGTTTACTACTTTACTCACTGCATATCGGAGGTGGATGGTGGTTATAACTGAAAATGACAGGGTGGCAAGAGAAGGTATCGTGGTCTATTATTTTGTGAAAGAGCAGTGTTTCAAAGTGAAAAAGAACTGCGTGTTTTAACAATTTTTGCAGAAAAATTATTTTACTTACGTTGTCTCCAGCGTAACATTTGCCGGTTGCCATGACTTTGGCGGAATTCCCGACATTTTTACGAGTAAGGTCAAATAAA
>OX243811.1:42400652-42475652 GCA_945859605.1 Lumbricus rubellus | reverse complement strand
AGTTGATCAATGATTATAGTTAGGCTATAATTTTATACCGTATCTGACGTCATTCTGTTTCCTGCTGGTCCTACTCGTTGTGCGTCTCTGTCCTGTCCAGGTCGTCCTCCTCAGAGACAGGACAACAACGAGGATGGAAGCAATGACAGCCACGATGATGGCGAAGGCAAGACCTAGCACTCCGTACGTCACAACGTCACTCGAGGCACGTCCTGACTTGTCTAACAATAAAACAAACCACACACGATTAAAAGGCAAACTCATTAAAATTATCACCGATGGTCTGATTTTAATGATCTGGTTATGACAGCATTTTATCATGCTGGTAGCCATAGGCGTAGGAGACGGGGGTCCAGGGGGGCAAATGCCCCCCCAAATTTCGGGCAAGTCTGATTTTTCGGGCAAGCAGACCCGGAAAATTAAAAAAGTTTTAAAATTTGTTTACTTTTTTATATTTTTCCGGGTCTTCTTGCCCGAAAAATCAGACTTGCCCGAACAAAAAAAGGTCGTCAGACTTCTCGGGCAAAAAGTAACGGGAAATTTCAGAAGATTTCGCCCGGATGACTAAACAAAGGTCGTCAGAATTTTCGGGCAAACGTAACGGAAAATTTTCTTAAGATTTCGGCCGGATGACAAAAAATTTTCGGGCAAAAATCTCATTTTTGCCCCCCCAACCCTGAAATGTCTCCTACGCCTATGCTGGTAGCCATTATATTATCAAAGAATTCAATAAAGTTAAATTAATAGGCCTACTTTGAATTGAATGGAACCACACTTGAATGCAATACAGTAGGTTGGGCATAAGTCTATTATAAGTTGAAAAAAAACGAATTTACAGACTGCATGAATGGGATAGAGCGCTCAGCACCGTCGGGTAAACGGTTGAACAGAAGAAGACAAAAAAACAGAAACAATGCCATGGCAAGCTTAGGGATGGAGGAGGAAATTACATACGTGGAGAAGAACAGAACAGAAAGCATCATAAAGCAAAGACAGACGAACTGCATGTTTGGCCAAATACACACTGCGCGAAAATTCAGACGTCACACGAGGACACCGTTCGATGAGAAAATGGAGGGAAGAAAGCCACAGGAAGGTCAAGAAATATTGTGTTGGACTGGATGATGGATAAAGAAAGCAGACGAGGAATGAAGAAATTCAGGAAAGGGTTCAAAATGAGGATGAAGAATGAGAAGAAGAATGCAAAGAATACGAATAAAATTGTGTAAAAGAAGAACGATCGAGAAGGCAGAATAAGAAGAAGGAGGTGACGAATTATGCGAAGAAGAAAGCGAGGGCGAATAATACAAGGGCCAATGTGAGGACGAAGACGAGGACGAAAAAAGTGACGTATGAAGATAAAACAATAGGAGGAGAAAGTGGAGGAGAAAGTGGAGGGGAAGGTGGAGGAGAAAGTGGAGGACAAAGTGGAGGAGAAAGTGGAGGACGACGAGGAAGAACAAGACAAATACTGCATAAAATGGGACATAAACAAAATAGAACAGAATGGACCATAGATAAAAAAAGAGTATACCGCAAGAATTTCTTAGAACAGAACTGAACATAGGCTATATAATAGTTGAGTCGACTGACTTGTGCTCAAGTAAGTCACCGACGGACTCGGTTGACTGAATCGCCATTCATCGGCCATGCTGATCACCCGGAACTGATAGGTCACCCCTCGAGACACTGTCTTCCACAGAAACCAGGGTCGGTCAACCCCCTGGCGGGCAAGGGTGACCCACTGACCCACTGTTCGGAACTCTAGAGAGTAGGATTCGATGGGAATGGGGCTGGTCGTCGGAGGCAACCAGCTGATGAGCAGACCGTCTGACTGTTGCCGTACACTGATGTTAGTCGGATGAAGAGGCAAAAGTCCTGTAATAATATTATTATGACAAAAGATTAAATATTAAATATAATTATTCACAATAATATGTCTATGGATGAACTAATAATGAAAAATAATGCCAGCAGCAAAACTCTAGATAGGCCTACAATTATTCTGATTATTATATCTTACTTACTTCGTCTGTATTCTCTTCTTGTCTTAATTGCACTTTTTAAAATATCGATTGTTTCACTTTTTTACTTTTCTCAGTCGGTTTGCGTTTAATTCCTGAATTTTCTTTGGTTCGGGCATTTTTTCGCAATATTGTTTACTGGCTTGCTTTCTGACCTTTTTCATAAGCGGCACTGGTATGGTTAATAAAATTTCACAATATTTCATTGCCCCACCCCCATTCTCTAAAGTATGTAGCCTATGCACGAATGATTAGTTGTTACAGCGCCCCTTCAAGATTTCTAATCAGGTAGGCCTACTCAGAGTCTGCAGAATAAGGATAGGCCTACTATATACAGCAACCACAAGGTCCCACAGTTAAGCCACCACAAGCTTGCATGCAGCACTGCAGCAGCTAACACATTTGCCGTTCCATTATTAGACAATTTCCGGTGGTAGAGTTGGTTGTTTGGTTGGTTGGGTGGGTGGGTGGACAAGGTTGATTTGTAGACACGATCAACGTAGATCTTTCTGGCATTTGATAGTCTTGTAGTATATATATATATATATATATATATATATATATATATACATAGGCTAAAGTGGTTTTGGTGAGCAGAGGGAACGCCTAAAGCTGATGTTGGGTGGCATCGTTAAAGTTTTAAAAACATAATCTAGAAACCTATTGCCTGCAAGCGAAGGAGCAGATTGCCTCAAGATGGTCGCTTATTGCCTAGTCTACAGCTACTTAAAAGACCGACGCATAAATTATTATCTGTCTGAACACAATATCCATTATCTAAGTTTATTCCGTATCTTGTTTGACTAATCGGGTTTCAGTTGCATTTTCTATTAGCTCTAAAGCTCTTAAAGTATACGCTCCAGCTACGTTGGTCATTCGTCCTTCCTGATTCTGATCATTCAATAGACAGACTGACGGGTCCATTACGCCGGATTTGACTCCTTCGGGTCTGCCGCCGCTTGCGGTCCAAAAGAGATAACAGCAGAGACATCTTGTACATTGTTATGATGATGTCAGTACTGGGTTCAATAAATAAACAGGTTGAGAGACAGAGAGCAGACACACCAGACCCAAAGATAGATAGCAGGGAAAGACAATAATTAAAAGACTGAGACACAATGAACAGACGAGGCTGAGAGAAGCAAAGCATAGATCTAGGCAGACACATCAGATGAAGAGAGGGAACAGCCAAAGTGATAGAGCTGCAGTGACAGACTAAGAAAGATGTCAAAGCGAAAGAGTGACAGAAAGACAAGCACATGGAGAAAATATAGACTGGCAAACAGACAGAAAAATAGAACAAACAGTCAAGAGAGACCAAGATAGAGAAACGTTCAGGGACATAGAGGCCTACATCAGTTTATACAAATAAACAAATCAAACATACAGAGCGAGAGATCTAAGCTTATACATTATACAATCAGGGCGAGGCAGACAAAAACAATCTGCAGTCCACAGACGCCTGCATATGTTTAGCTGTCTAAACAATGAATTAGGAATTAGGAGAGCTGGTCCTACCTAGGTTGGCGGAAGCAGGAGGAGGAGCGTTGGACCCGTCTCTCTCGACGCGGGGATCGGTCACCAGCGACGGCGACGGACCGAGTCGCAAGGGGGACAGACGCCGCTGCCCCGACGCCCCCGCCGCCCGCGACGAAGCCGCACCTTCGAACGACGCAGGCATCCCCTCCTCATCCACTCGATCTGAAAATATATTGATCGAAGAAATCGATGGAAGAGGTCAAGAGGTCGAGGGCTTAACTCGCGGGCAAACGGAGAGGACTATAAAGCTATAGGACGCTCAGTCGATCACACGCCAATAGAATCGATTGGTGGAGGATATTATACGAAGCGGTACAGTGCGCCACATAACAACATGACATCATTATCATCATTTACGTTGTTAGGCCCTATACTGTTTCTCCTCTCTCTTTATCTTTCTTTCTGTCTCTGTTTCTCTGTCTCTTTCTCTTTCCCTGTCTCTGTCTCTGTTTCTTTGTATCTCAGTCTCCGTCTCTGTCTCTCTGTTTCTGTTTCTTTGTGTCTCCGTCTCCGTCTCTCTCTCTCTTTCAGTCTTTGTCTCTGTCTCTCGATCTTTCTGCAGAAAGATGCTACGCTGTTCATTTGACCAATGCTTGACATGACAACTGGCATGAAACCAACAAAAGCGACTCTTAGTAATTAAATATAATCTGATTCATTGGCTGTCAAAGAGCATACACTTTTTGACCACGCTGTAAGCCATTTACTTCACTCAGACATTTAGTATAATATCATTTATCCCTTTTGTGATTTAAAGACTGCAGACGTGGGTAAGATACTACATAAGTTATTGCCCTATAGCTCCCAACACTCTGCATACACACTGTATTACACAGGTGTCAGATACACAGGTATGTGGCTGATGCAATAGATCCTACTAAACTAGAGGATATGAATGTGTGTAATGCAATGAAATATTCATACAAAATAGTCTAATATACAAGGTACATGTACATTATAGGGTGGCCCAAAAACATAAAAGTTGGAAATTCAATTCTCCACAAGGCTACCCTTGTTCCATATGCTATTAGTGATTTATTTGCCAAGTTTCAACAAAATTGAGCAATGTTTACTGGTACCAATTTTCTGCAAGATTTTAATTAAGCATCAAAAAATTGAAAAAATCGTTTTTCGACGTATTCCAAAGAGGAATGCAATTATCAGCTTTAAACAAACATTGTCGTCAAAATAGTGTCTTTGAAATCACTCTATAAAGCTATTAAGCTAATATATAATCAATTACAGTCTCACAAAAATTGAATATGAAATATAACATGAAACATTTGAGATGTTCTTAATCATTCTTAAAATGTTCCATTTAAGCTGATAGCAGGCTTTATGAAATATGAAATATAACATGAAACATTTTAGATGTTCTTAATCATTCTTAAAATTTTAGATTTAAGCTCGATAGACAGGTTTTGGCTAATTCTATGACCCTCAGTAGTAAGAAGGTCAAACAGTTTTTAAAGAGATTTCGTTGTGACATACACCTAAATTAGAGGATTTCCTATCCAGGCATTCCGTGATAGCCCCAAACTAGGCCTATGTCACAACACATGCTTCCTAGATATATCTAATGACCAACATGTGAAAAGACTCATTTTACTGATTTTTAGTGATTGATGAAATTCTAAATAATTATTGTTTAATTACATTAAAACAATAATCTGTGAACTATTTTTAATGATACTTTGATAATTTGTTATTGGTTGTTGTTTTAATAATTCGACAACTTTCCTAAAATTTGTCATTTAACTTTCCTAGAATTTGTCATTTTCCCCACCATGAATAGCCAAACTCGGCACAAGGCCATAGCAGTGAGGCATGATTTAAACAAACCAG
This sequence comes from Lumbricus rubellus, assembly GCA_945859605.1. Lineage (NCBI taxonomy): Eukaryota > Metazoa > Annelida > Clitellata > Crassiclitellata > Lumbricidae > Lumbricus > Lumbricus rubellus. The sequence continues at coordinate 42,470,244 of OX243811.1, read as the reverse complement.
ACTTCCATCTAGATTATTATGCAGCCTGTTGATCTTTTTCAAATTTCACTCAATTCTTAACATGGTTACTAAGGAATTTTGCATTCCAAAAATTATGAAAACTTTGCCTTTTTCTCATAGCCAAATGTGAACAGCTGGATCATATTTGACTCAACCTATAGACAGGAAAATGATAGTGCAATAAAGTTTGTCACTTTAAGGCAGAGACTTACACTAGATTAAAACCCAATTACCAAGGTAACAACCATTACTCCTTTCATGACATCACCAACTGTTAATTCATTTTCTTAATGAAATAAGAAATTCTTCAGCATTTCACCATTAAATTTTGTGACTGTCTAGAAAGAATGTTCTTGGAATCCATAAGAGCCAACAATGTTGGAAGCTTCTGGATGATGACATGATAGCTGCGGTTTTTGTCAAATGAGCCATTATTACACAAAGTCAAAAGACCAACATTAATCTCATATCATATTCATGGTGGGCTTAACAAATTACTCTAAGAAATACTGGAATAACCTAAATCAGCAGTATGAAGAGCAATAATATTATAAGTAAACAATCTAATTGTATTAAAAGCAAATTGCAAGCAAAAAACTTTAGTTTGTAAGTTGGCAGTCAAAATTTTGAAATTACCTCCAATTCAGTAACAGTTTCTAACATAAAGAGCTTGAAATAAGCTTCTGTTTGTATATAATCTTATAGTTATCTATTCATTTAAATACACTTTACATCTTGATTATGATTTAGAAAGATAGTCCTTGAAATTCATGGGTGCTACTGTCAATTTATAATGTTACATTAATGTATACCTGTTAAAATTTGAAATGCACATTTTACGCGAGTCCTATATAAAAGCTCTCGAAAATTGGTACCTCTAAACATGCTCAGATCTCTTCAATTTTTTCAACACACCGTCTTCTAGTCAAGTGGAACAAGGGCAGCCTTGTGGAGCAGCATATTTTGGAAAAAATATTTTCCCCATGTAAATTTGGGCCACACTAAATTGTACAACAATAAACTGCTACGGGGTTAGACTTCTTCATCCAAATGATTTTTCGAATAAAATGTTGTTTTGTGTTGCACATTGTAAAGGAAGCAGCTGACTTTTCGTTTGAGCTGAAACCGTCTCGCTGTTCAAGACGATGTTGCTTCGTAGAAGGCGAGACTGGATGCAGAACTCGTAGACGCAGTTCGCCTCAAGGTCATGCAAGGTGAAGGTCGCTGTATCGTTTGGAACCACCTCTAGTGTCGACCACAGTCCAACCGGAAATGAGGTGACCGTCGTCAAGTTTATGCTCAGCGTCGGTTCGAAATGTAACCGCCGGTACCTATAAGATAAACAGTGGGACATCGATGAACATTAATGTTAATTTAATGTTATGTCGCTGAACATTAATGTTAATTTAATGTTATGTCGCTGAACATTAATGTTAATTTAATGTTATGTCGCTGAACATTAATGTTAATTTAATGTTATGTCGCTGAACATTAATGTTAATATAGTGTTATGTCGCTGAACATTAATGTTAATTTAATGTTATGTCGCTGAACATTAATGTTAAATTAGTGTTATGTCGCTGAACATTAATGTTAATTTAATGTTATGTCATGCTATTCAATAGGCTATTAATGTTATGTAAATCGAGAATTTCTCAGCGCCCACAAAAGCAACGTAAGAGAGACCTGCAGCTTTAACCGGCGCTATAGGCTATCAAATCAGGTTCGCAAATCGAAATAGCCAAAGTGCCCTGCAGAAAGCCTACAGAATGTAAGTAAGCTATATTGTTACTCTATGCTATTTAATGCCAGAAAATGTTAATTAATGTGTATTAAATTTTGTCTGTAATAAAAAAAATCAGTCAGCAAATTTATTATGATTTGTTAATGTTTGATGGCATAAAGTGTTATTGCATGTTGTGCAATGACATACATGTAGGCCTATAGGCATAATTAAGTTATTGAATGGATAATGAATCCCTTTCTATTCCTATAGGTCGGACCAGCTGCCGGGTTCCAACTCCTCACGGGTAGACTGCGTTACCCGCTTGTTTTTCAAGCCACCCATTGGGACATTCTAGTTACTATAGTTACTGTATAAATAGCACCATGTTCCAGTAAGATATGCACAGCATCAAAACGAATGTTATAGGAACCAATTAGGTGACTACGCAAAGCATAGCACAGGTCTCCAGTGGCTAAACTTTGCAGAGCTGTTTATAGACAAAACAATTGGACAAATAGCTTAGTTCCGCCCGATCACTGATCCACCGTTATTCACTGAAAAAAAATCATTCATTCGCCGAACAAAACGAGTCTCTTGCCACTGAAACGACATTCGAGGGATTAACGTTCCCTCGAGCTCAAACGGTAGCCTATATGGACTAAATAGTTTAATAGATAACGAGTCATACTCCTCATTTCTTCTAGGCAGCCAATGAATACTGTTAAATAGTATTTATTGCAAATTTTTATGTATACATACTGCATAGGTTGCATAATGCCTACTCATTCCCTTCAGCCCTTTAGTGACTCTCCTCTTAACCCCCTCAGACTGTCTTCCTTCCTAACAACTACTATAGCCTAGCCATCCTTTTTCTTCAACGACTATATCCTTAGCATATTGGGAATCCGTAAAAACACTGTATTGGCAACAAGCCTCTTGTCTTAGCAACCAGCCTATATCGTCTTAGCAACCAGCCTATATCGTCTTAGCAACCAGCCTATCGTCTTAGCAACCAGCCTATATTTTTAGCAACCAGCCTCTCGTCTTAGCAACCAGCCACCTCGTTGGTTGCTATGAAAGGAGCAGCGTTGGAGTTGAGTTCGCAGTTCAGAATAATTATAATTAAGCAGACGACTCAACACAACACGAAACGAATCGAGAGTTGTTCAGAATATACAATGTTTATACAAAAGTCATGTAAAAAGCGCGAAAGAGGTTGACTCAACTCTGAGCAGATCTATGACGAAGAATATTGGGGCAACTCTCCCCTCTTTTTCTGTTTGCCTCTCTGTCTCTTTGTGTCTCTGTCTCTCCTTGTAGCCCTCTCCCCGATGATAGGCTACAAGGATGCGGAGTTGTAGACAGAGGCCAAACTGTCAAGGACCGCGACGCAATACATAAAAATTAATGAAGTCAGAAGAGCAAAGGTCGTAACTTAACGATCTTCGTTGCTTTAGTGACAGACCCCGCTCAGTTTCCACATGCAGCTGAAAAAAATCCGGTTGTGTATTTTTTTGATCAATGTTTCCCAACTTTTCTTTGACCAAGCGCAAAAGAAGAATAAGAATTGAATTGAATTGTAGGTACATCACCTGCATATGAAGTAGATCAATAAATAATAGGTCCAATTGATAACAGAGTTTGAGAGAATTCTTCTAATTATGAACAATTAGACTATAAATCATTTAAACTGAAAATTTTCCGCTGAACCCTTGATTTCATCTCATTGTCTGAATCCTCAAGTTAGAACACATCGAAGAAAAAACATTCTCATCCAATTTTCTCACAGAACCTACGTTCTCCTACCATGGAACCCCTCAACCTCAACCCTCAACCACCCTGTGGTCCCGCGGAACACAACTTGGAAACGCTCGTCTTTATGTCTCTTATCATACCCGTAGGCCTGGTCATCAGGCAGTGTGATAATTGTGGAAAAATTACGGGGGGGGGGTTGAACTATGATCCACTTGGAATGGGGGGGGGGGGGGTGAAAACAGACTTTACTATGGAGCTCAAAGAAAGACTGGGAGTTGAAACAACCCACCCAACGTATACCCGGCAATTCTTACCAGTGGACCAATACTCCAATAGTAGAGCCTAATTTTTTGCCACGGTTATAAGACGTTTTCAGGCGCCATGCATTTGGTCAGAAAGCGAAACAAGTTTTAGTCCTTGGCCTCTGTCTGTCTGTTTGTTTGTTTGTCTGCTTGTTTGTCTGTCTGTCTGTCAGTCTTTCTGCCAGTTTGTCTAGTGCCTATATGGCAATCTATTTGGCTTCATTTAGTTTAACTACAGCTGGCCGTGGTGTCTGTTTGTCTGTGTATATCTCTCTGTCTGTCTGTGTCTATCTCTGTGTCTGTGTCTGTCTCTTCATCTGTGCATGCCTCTATGTGGGTCTCGCTTCATGCCATTAACTATGACTGGCCTTGATTAACGTTACATCATTCTGTCTAAATTTGTATGTGTCTGTCTGTCCGTGTCTGTCTGTCTGTCTATTTGTCTGTCTGTCTGTCTGTCTGTCCGTCGTCCTCAGCGCTGCGTTGAGTGCTGAATTATTGTTCGCGTTGAAGAATGCGTCGTGAATTGCTTGGCGCTACATCAATGGACGCGAATTAATTGTAGTCGTCAGCAGCAGCAGCAGCAGCAGTCAGTCGCAGACATTGGCACTGGACGGCGACATCAGCTGCAGACTTTGGAACCGGTCGGTGCCAAAGACTTATAAGAGCGAAGAAAAATCCGTCCCTTGGGAAAGTTGCGTTTCAGAGGCAGACGTACATCGTCGTTGGCGATTCTGTACCAAAAATCCATCTTCGAGTATTGTATATAGTTTGTATAGTGCTGTCTGCACTTTAGAAATATACGAGGACAAGTGAGGAGCAGGAGAAGAATGGGAGAGAGGAGAGGGAGAAAGAGGAAGAAGATGAGGATGAGGATTACGACGAGGAAGAGGAGTAGGAAGAAAGGAGAGAAGGATAAGGTAGAGGAGTTAGAAAGGAGAAGAGGATGAAGAGAAGAGGAAACAAGAAAATGAAAGCGAGGACATAATTATAGCCCACGAGATGTGGAATATAAGCAGTGGAATTCATTCATTCATTTATTATTAGAATTTATACGGAAACTACTACAAGAAACTACTCAGAGGCGCTCCCAGCCCAGCCACGACTAAAGAAAAAAGATTTAAGGGACTTGAGAAATAAAGATTGACTGGTCAGATGGAGGTTTGGGGGGGGAGGTCATTCCAGATTGACGGCCCCACAACCGAGAAGGCTCGGCGCTGTCTGGTAGCTAAATAGAATAGAAGCAAGAAGAATAGTTGGAAGAGGAGGAAAAGGAGGATAAAGTGGAAAAGAGGAAAACTGGATGGAAAAGAGTATGGATGTGAAAGAAGAAAGGAAAGAAGGAAGATACGAAGCGGAAGGAGGGCAGGGCAGAAGGAAACAGAGATGAAAGAGGAGAAGAGAGCAGAGAAGAGGAGATGATAGGAGAGGACTGACTGACCAGAGAAGATGGTGCACTGGATGACCTTCGTCGAATGCCGGATGCCATGAGATCGTGGCGCTGTGATATGTCGTTTCCACGGTAACATTCTGTGGACCATGGCGACCGGTCACTGGAATTAAAGACAATGAGATAATAATATAGGATTGGCAAGACAAAAGACGCAAGGCACATAGACAGCGAATTAGCCAGGCAGAATAATCTGTTGAAGGTTCTTATAAGTAGACTAACAGACCTACATGTATACTATGTACCAGAGAAGAAAGTAAGACCAACGGCATATTTCTAGTCCTGTCAGTCTATCTCAAATTCTCTAATAATAATTTTTATTGTTGCTCTGACGGACAATTCTGACTAAACGCAGCGCTCGTGAATAAGCTGGTGCCCCGCGCATGGCCCTCGAGTGGGGCGTTAGAAGGTTGGAAATTACGATTATGATTCTCATGTCTCATTCTCGGCCTATCAGTTGTTGCCTCATTCTCGGCCTTTATCCTCCTCTGTCTGTCTTCTGTTTGTCTGTCTGTCTGTCTGTCTCTCTCTCTCTTCCTCTCTATGGGTCTATATATCTCTCTGTCATTCTCTGTCAGTCTGTTTCTGTTAATTCTGTCCGTCTCTCCCCCTGTATCTCTCTGTCTCCTTCGTCTCCTATCCTCTCTTTCTCTCTCTGTCTGTCGGTTTGTCTCTCTGTCTCTCTCTCTCTCTCTCTCTATTTATTCTTTCTGTAGGTCCATAATCTCTCTATCATTCCCTGTCAATACGTCTGACTCCTTCTGCATCTCACTCTGTTTCGCTGTGTGTGGCTGGATGATCGTAATACATTGTTAGACAGCATTTGGTCTTAACAGCTTATCCTCAGTTGTGTCGTACATCAAATAACCTGTCACGAACTGATTTCCTCCATCGATTCACCCACGTTTTTATAGCAACGCTCAACGCTGCAACCACAACCACCCTATAGCGGCGGCGGCGGCGGGCGGCGGGCGGCGGAGGTGACTGAATGGAACGGTGCATTCAGTACGCGCTACCTTTTTAGTAAGATAATCGCATGCATATCATTTGTTTAAATTTGCATACGGTAATTATAAATGAAGAATGAGTAATGATCACAGCCTTGAGTATTAGACAGAATTGTTAGCGTATAAATCATCGCTTAATACATGTACAATGTTGTACAATGTACATGTACAAGCATTTTATAATAATAGTGCTACCTAGTTTCCTTGTGCAATGTGCAATGTGCATGATCCATTCAGAACAACACAGTCACTCTCCTCCGTTCCTCCACCACTCCTCTCGTATTATAGTGACGCCTCGTCCTTAACCTATGTCCTCCTATAGGCCTATATACTTTAATCATCTGTCTGATAATTATAATCATCAAGGAATGACTCGATTCTTTGTTAATGTTGACTCTCATCAGATCTATTATGACACAGCGTTGTTGTCAAACAGGATGCTATGCATTCAAAACAGAAGACTTCTATCATAACAATATATATAATATCATAAATATATATATTATATATCTATATCTATAAGAGAGGATGTATATTTATTTATTTATTTATTTATTTATTTATTTATATATTTGTCCAGAATACACGCCCACAGTTTCGCAGCTACTGATCTGAAACTTTGCACCGAGATAGGGGTCCATCAAACTTAGCAAGTGCAGGGGTTGGCGAATTTCTAACACCATGGGGGCCAGGATGGGGGGGGGGGGAATTTTGTGGGGGCGGAAAAATTTTTGCAGCTATTGATGTCAAATTTTTCATTTAGACAGAGGACCGTCAGGTCCTCCCAGAAAACGAGTTGGCGAATCTCTACCACCAGAGGGAAAATGGGGGGGGGGGGGGTGGCAAAAACTCCATTTCCCTTATTTTTATACCATCGCCATAGTTTCACAGCTATTCACCTGAAACTTTGCAGCTAGATAGGGTGCCACTGGGACTATCTCGCCCCCAACCAACACACACGTCGCCTCGCAGGGGCCGGGTGAGGCAAGGCGTTGTCTATGGGGGCGAAAAAATTTTTTTTGGGGGGGGCAAATTTTTTTAGCTATTGATGTCAAATTTTGCATTTAGACAGAGGAACGTTAGTTCCATCCAGTGGAGGAGTTGGTGAATCTTTACCATCAGAGTGAGAATGGAGGAGGGGGCGAAAACTCCATTTTCCTTATTTTTGAACCATCGCCATAGTTTTACTGCTATTCACCTGAAAAGTTGCAGCTATATAGGGTGCCACCGGGACCACCTCGCCACCAACCAACACACACCTCGCTTTGCAGGGGCCGGGTGGGGCAGGGCGTTGTTTAGGGGCGAAAAAAATTGGGGGGGAATTTTTTTGCAGTTTTCCAGCTACTGATCTGAAACTTTGTACTTAGACAGAGGACCGTCAGGTCCAGCCAGTGGAGGGATTGGTGAATTTCTCCCACCAGGGGTCCACGGTGGGGTGCGAAAACCCAAACTTTTGCTATTTCCATTCCATCGCCATAGTTTCACAGCTATTCACTGGAAAAGTTGCAGCTCGATAGGGTGCCACTGGGACCACCTCGCCCCCAACCAACACACAACTCGCCCGGCATGGGTTTGGTGGGCGCAGGGCGCTGTACGGGGTGGACACAATTTTGGAGGGCCAAATTTTTTGCAGCTATTGATATGAAATTTTGCATGTAGACAGACGACCGTCAAGTCCAGCCAGTGGAGGGGCCCGAAAACCCAAACAATTTTTTAATTTCCATTCCGTCGCCATAGCTTCACGGCTATTTACATAAAATTCCCGGGCAACGCCGGGTACCCCAGCTAGTTATCTATATAAATAAAAATGAAACTTTCCAATAGTTTGTGTAAAGTGTTCTCGAAACGTACCGCACAGATTGTTTTGAAAATTTAACAAAACCTTCCATTCCTATAGGAGAGTGTCCATTTTTCCTTTTATTCGGAAAAACGCAATATTTTCCACAAAAAGTGAAGTTTGCAATCCGCTCGACCGCCATTTGCAAATTCAAAACTGCACGTTGCCAGATTTCAGAAACGCCTTGACAGTGACTGCGACCATGCAAACGAAACATGAATGAGGTCGCGTGCCGTGACGTCATAAGCAATTCGCATAATTATTTTGCGGCCTTTCAACATTCGTGGTTGAGGAAGGAAAGGAGCGGAGGGGGAATGGGAGGGGAGGGGGAGGTGGAGGGGAGGGGGAGAGGGAGGGAGAGGGAAGGGGAGGGAGGAGGGAGGAGCGAGGAGGGGAGGAGGCGAGGGGAGAGTCTTTTCTGCCACAGCAACGCGTGGCCGCGGGTACAGCTAGTTATATATATAATATTATATATATATATATATATATATTATATATATATATATATATATATATATATATCCGACGATGTTCTTCGTACTTTTCTGGCTTAGCACTTCGTGAAATTAGATGGATCTATAAACTGGTCGGTCGTCATTACTGAAAAATTGTGCAGCGGGCTTGTCTGAGACCAATTATTTTTATTCAATTACTTGCAACAAACAGCTGAGTAAATTTTCCGATGAATGCAGTCTCATCAATCAATTTTTCTCATGTAAAATATGAAACATCAAACATCGAGCTCTGTAGGTTACTACCGAATGTAAACTTAAGGTATTATCTCTAAAAATAAAGAGTTAATAAGGCGGTCTTGTCTTGAACATACTGTTGATTAGGCTACTGTATGTCCACAAGTCTAGGAATGAGCAAGATTTCTGATTTCATATGATATGTATGTGCACTTGTTATAGCGCCCCTTCAAGCTCTCTCTACTCAGAGGCGCTCCCGATGCAGAGCGGACACTGCATCGGAGTTTCACGCGAAGCGCTGAGCAATTATTGTAAGTGAAGGACTTGCCCAAGGTCCTTACGCGGCTTGAGGGTGGATTCGAACCTCGAACCTTCCGGCTCCAAGGCAACGACGCCACAACTAGACCACCGCGCCCCACAAACTGATGATGGCTCAGTTCCCATGTTTGAGTGTGTAGGCCTATGCATATATGTAATGTATGTATGTATGTATGTATGTATGTATGTATGTATGTATGTATGTATGTATGTATGTATGTATGTATGTATGTATGTATGTATGTATGTATGTATGTATGTATGTATGTATGTATGTATGTGTGTGTGTGTGTGTATGTGTGTATGTATGTATGTATGTATGTATGTATGTATGTATGTATGTATGTATGTATGTATGTATGTATGTATGTATGTATGTATGTATGTATGTATGTATGTATGTATGTATGTATGTATGTATGTATGTATGTATGTATGTATGTATGTCTGCATGTATCTTGACTAGTCTTGTTTAAGGCTCATTCTTGCAACCCGTTAAACGTTCAAAGGAGGCTCGCAGATATCAAATAGTTCTTCAATATAACATAATCATAAATATTCCTGTTATCGTTCTAGACGTTCAATGCAGAGCATGCGCGCTCATCATATGCAAATGAAGACTACTTACTTACTTACTTACTTGATATAGCTCCTGCATACATGATCTGGTATACGTTGCCTTTATGAAGAGCGCTTTAGAGATGCTCAGATTCACCATTGTGATTATCTTTCGCCACAATCTTTGATCATCAGTTGGCAGTGTATTATACCGTCATCTTCCTATCAGATGTTTTGATGAAGATAAGTTTATATATATATTACATATATATATGTATATTATATGTATATATGTATATTATATGTATATATGTATATATATAATGCTCACTAGGTTCTGAAGGTATGCTGCCTCACGCTTTTGACCACACCGTCGGTTTTATATATATTGTTGTACATGTATATACTACATATATAATTATATATATAAATATATATTATATATATTTATATGTGTGTGTATATATATATATATATAGTTATATACATGCTGAATAGGTCTGAGGTATATTGGAGTCGCAATCTCGCAGATCGGCGTTTCGATAACTATACTCGCCAATGGATTGTTAATCAAAGTTCTTTAGTCGTAGCGATGGATGAATGGATGTATGGCGGGTGAATGGATCGGCAAATGGTGGATGGATCGATGGATGGATAGATGGATGGATGGATGGATCGATGGATCGATGGATGGATGGATCGATGGATGGATCGATGGATAGATGGATGGATGGATGGATAGATGGATGGATCGATGGATGGATGGATTGATGGATAGATGGATGGATGGATGGATAGATGGATGGATCGATGGATGGATGGATTGATGGATAGATGGATGGATGGATAGATGGATCGATGGAAGGATTGATGGATGGATCGATGGATGGATGAATGGATGGATGAATGAATGGATGAATGAATGGATGGATAGATGGATGGATGGATGGATGGATCGATGGATGGATGGATGGATGGATCGATGGATGGATCGATGGATGGATGAATGGATATTGCTGTGTGCCTATGAAGTTACTTAATGACTGAACGTGTTCTTTGAAGCGTTTAACAGGATCGATCTCATTACTGGAGATGCCAGCCAGGCAGGCAGGCAGGCAGACAGCCAGGCAGGCAGGCAGGCAGGCAGACAGGCAGGCAGACAGCCAGGCAGCCAGGCAGGCAGACAGACGGGCAGACCGCAGACAGACGGACGGACATTGAAACGGACAGGCGGACAGACTATGTAAGATTGGACACATAGGGACGGACAGACAGCATGTTTAAGCACATACATACAGTATACACACAGACAGCACATACAATGTATGCACATAATATACAACACACAAACATTATACAAGCTTCACAATGGAAGAAACATAAATGCTTATATTTATCATCAAGAACATAGACAGACGCAGACACATTCTGATAGACACAACCACGACGATACAGGTCGACATATATACAGACAAAGTAAGTAAGCAGTTCTAGGTGTCCATAAAAATACGAAGCAAGAGACCGGAAAGTCAACACAGACGATACGAAACAGAGAGACAGAGAGACAGACGCAGGCAGTAGTACATACAACGAGACAATGCATTAGCCCTGATAGCACCAGAAGTGATGTATTATAAGTTTAGTCGACGAACCTTGCTTAAAAGAAACCGGATAGAATAAAACACAGACAGAGACAGGGACAGAGTGGCAGAAATAGAGAGACAGACATATAGACAGACAGACAGACAGAAAGATAAGCAGAGACAGACAGACAGAGACAAAGACAGATACAGTGACATATACAGATACAGAGACCGTGGCAAAGACGAAAAGCGAAACAGAGAGAGAGAGAGAGAGAGAGAGAGAGAATGTTGGACGAATATGCAGACAGAGAGAGACAATAGACAGAGACAATAAACAGAGACAATAGACAGAGACAATAGACAGAAACAATATACAGAGACAGTAGACAGAGACAACATAAACAGAGACAATAGACAGTGACAACAGACAGAGGCAATAGAGACAATAGACAGACAAAAATAGACAGAAACAACAGACATAAATACCAGACAGAGACTGTAGACAGAGACAATGCACCTATGACAGACAGGCGAAGAGACAGAACAGGAGAAACGAAAGTCGGAAAAAAATCGCGAATCCCTGCAAGGGAATCAGGATCACGTGTTTACAGAAAGCAGATGCTTAATTAGTGGATAAAATATCTTTGTCGGTATATAATTATACCCAGATCTATTCCCTTGCACTCTATATTGTACACCCCCACCCCTCCGTCCATCTAGCATTACATGCATATCCTTCCTCCACACCGTCCATAAGTGAATCGGTCAGTCAGTAAGTAAGTCGGTCGGATAATTCACCACGAAAGAAAAAACTGGTAAAGTAAGCCACAAGGGATTTACAGACAACATAAATACAATAAAATTCTATATCGTGCTTCATGCGGTATTGTACAATGCACTGTGTTTTGTAATGCATACAAAAGTATGCCATTGAGTGTGTAGTGGGTGTGTGCCATGTAGCATGATAATAATATAGTAGCCTATGTGGATGAAGGAAATAAAGTGTCACATATGTTTCATGCATTATGAACGTACCTTCAATGAGAAGTAACGCAGTGGTCGAAATCGTAGCAACGGGATTGGTTGCCACGCATTCGTAGATTCCCTCGTCCTCTCTCACCAGACGAGCTATCGTCAGGTTCCCGCCATCTTGCAAGGTGCGCGTTGTTGATGGAAACGAACCACTGACCTAAACAACAAACCATCGATGAACGTGTGATATGTGATCTAAAGAGACCAGAGGTCGGGTGAAATGAGATTAAAACATGATAGAGTGGAGTAGCAGACATGTTAGGGAATGGGGGGGAAAGGGAGAGTAAGGACAGAGAAAGAAGTATAAGATAAAGTGATGTGAGTCAGTTATTAATCAGCCATATTTTGCTGATGGTTTACTACTTGGCTTAACAATTAAGCAATCCGTTTAGCCAACCGCTCATTATTTACCTCACGAACTTAGACTTAGCAGTTGGCAGCATGATTGCATTACCAAACGTTATAGACATACAAATGTAGCCTATAGGCTGAATGTACATAGTCTGCATGCACTGCCATGCAGCCTAGCTCATTAATTGACTTTTATTTGGCTTACTAAACGCCATGTCAGTTGTCTTACCATGTATCTTAGTAGTGGCTTAGTAATTACCATACCAATTCTTTTACTATATACATGTACATTATGTAGGCTGCTTATAAGTCTTATATAATTATGTATTTACTATAGGCTAATGTAGATATCGTAGCTGCGGCTACCCGATGGTCATACCATTATCGTTTAAGCAATGGCATGACAATAATTAGTAAGCACTGTAGTAAGATGAATAGTTATTCAGCATGACTGGCAGCATGATTGCATTACCAAACGTTATTGAATAGTTATTCATCTGACTACAGTGCTTACTAATTATTGTCATGCCATTGTCTATTGTCTTACTGGTTATCTTGCATGCAACTGGTTTACTGACCTTTCTCCAGGTGATGGCTGGTTTCGGACTGGCGTTGCTAATGCAAGGCAGGAAGACAGTCTGCATTGGTTGTCTCTGATAAATTGGACGAGGAGTTAGGATGAAGTGCGGTACATCTGGAAAAGAATTATTTCACGATCATATTATAGGATGATGATGTTGATGATGATGATGATGATGACAATGATGATGATGATGATGATGATGATGATGATGATGATGATGATGTTGATGATGATGATGTTGATGATGCTGTTGATGATGATGATGCTGATGCTGTTGATGATGGGTGAATGATGATATCAGTGTGCATCATCATCATCGCTGCCGGTTCGGCTGCTCAGACATGGATTTGTAGCCTACGTCTGAGTGTTAGTCAACGAGTCTGTAAAACTGACCACAACGTGTATACGACCATGTCTAGCTATAGAGGCCCCAGCAATTGCATGCACGCTCTCAACAGGCAGTCGATACATGTCTTTGAGCGATCACACCGTGTCTGCTATGCCCATGCATCATGCATACAGTACGGTGCCTTTGCAAGTGACTGTGCTCTTTAGCACGGACAACCAGGTAGGACTATTATACTGCCAAGAGCAGAAAACCAAATGAAGAAATCATTAATAGAATGTTGTTCACAAACCAATCGTTTGTTTAGTCTTGTTGGTTCTTGATGTTTTTGTGAGTTTCAGATTGTGATACCTGCTGTTTGGCAGTTGGTTATATTAAAGAATATACTTACTTAATTGCTAACTTACTTACTTACATACTTATTTACTTAACAACCGTTGTCTGTACAGTAGGTATTTTGTGAGGTTGATAGTTTGTTTGTATGTGCACTTGTTATAGCGCCCCTTCAAGCTCTCTCTACTCAGAGGCGCTCCCGATGCAGAGCGGACACTGCATCGGAGTTTCACGCCGAAGCGCTGAGCAATTGTAAGTGAAGGACTTGCCCAAGGTCCTTACGCGGGGAGGTGGATTCGAACCTCGGACCTTCCGGCTCCAAGGCAACGACGCCACCACTAGACCACCGCGCCCCACAGTAGTTGTTGAAGCACTTCATATGCCGCAGTGATATCGGGCACAGATTCTACTTTAACACTTTACAACCAATCTCTACTAAATGTCTGACGCAGCGGATACTAATTTGAGGATAGTAAGCAACATTGACTGAGCTTCACAACCAGACATTTGCACTTCTACACTCAACACTTAAGTGTCTGCTTTCGGCGGTGATGGACCTATGAGTGTTTGGATTGGAATCGCAGTTTTATTGCTTCGGACGCAATGAATGGCCACAAACGAGATGGCAAAATGGAAATCCCCATTTGGCAAATTTCACGACCAGACGAACGACAGAGAGAAACCCACTGCGACCAATCGACACGCGATGATGATGATGACGATGATGACACTCAGCCAACTACGACGACGACGACGGTAGACGGTAGAGCTGCGCAACGGAAAAATTGCACTGCATTGGGAAGAATATTGCCAAGTGATGTATGTGTGTATGTATGTGTGTATGTATGAGTGTGTATGTGTGTGTATGTATGTATGTATGTATGTGTGTATGTAATATGTATGTATATATGTAATACTTTGTATGTATGTATGCATGTGTGTTTGTATGCACATGTAGTTACGTAGGTGTGTAAGTCTATGTTTCTGTGTGTATGTATGACATATATGTAAAGATGCAAATATTTATGCATAGATCCTATGTACATGTGTATGTATCTATGTATACATGCATGTGTGCATGTACGTGTATTTATGCTTTATCTATGCACGCGTGTAATACTATTATAGGGCGTCCAGATAACTGATACATATCAGAAGCCTCACAAACCCACGTTTTCCAATTAATAGATAGACACTAGGGTCATTCACTTATTCAAGGTAATTAATTTCAAGGACAGAAAACCAAAATTTAGCCAATATCATTGAAAAATTACCAGATCTTGGTCAATAATTGTTGACATTGGTTTATTGTTATAATATTTCACGTTTAAATTGTAGTTTGTGGCCAATATTCGCTTCTCATAGATTAAATCGAAGACGATTCGAAGAAAAAGCACATTGGATGGTTCATTCAAATCAGACTCTGCGTAAAATTTCTCTGTTCAAACGAGAAAGTTGACAACGGACACAAAATCAGTCTCGTTGTCAAGATCTGAAACCAAAATAGCATGGCAAGACTAAGACTTTAAACCTCAACTCCTCAAGACCAAGTCCCCTGCCAGCTGCTGGCCTTAAGACAAAGACCAAGACTTCGAAAAATTAGTTACACCCATACGTAGGTCTACTAAAAACTTTGTCAAATCGGATAGCCCAAAATGTTGATGAAAGCACGATATATACTTCAGTCTTCATGCAGAGTGGATGATGAATGTATGACTTGACAGATGAATGGGCGTAAGGATGGATGGATAAATGGATGAATACATGAATGAATGACTTGATAGGGTACTACTAGGGTAGTGTGGAGGATGGGTGATAGATGGACGAGTAGATGAATGATGATGAATGACTGGATGGCCTGATGGGTGGTTGTTGCTTGCTTGATGGATAGATGGATAGATGGATGGATTGGTGGATTGTTGGATGGATTGGTAGATCGAGGGAAATAGCATGTGGTATGGTGTGTGAATTGCTTCAGTTCACTTACCCTCACCCTGGGTATGGTAGATGTTCATGTAGAGTTTCTGTCTCACTTAACTTCGATCGACAAAATGCGCGAATTGATGAATTGACGGATGAATGTTGGACGAATACCAGTACATGGACAGATAAATCAATTATTGGTTGTTGCGTGGATGAGTAGGCCCTAAGTGGATGAATAATTTATTGAATGGATGATTTATTGGATGAATGATTTATTGGATGAATGATTTATTGGATGAATGATTTATTGGATGAATGATTTATTGAATGAATGATTTATAGGATGAATGATTTGTTGGATGAATGATTTGTTGAATGAATGATTTATTGGATGAATGATTTATTGGATGAATGATTTATTGGATGAATGATTTATTGGATGAATAATTTATTGGATGAATGATTTATTGGATGAATGATTTATTGGATGAATAATTTATTGGATGAATGATTTATTGGATGAATGATTTATTGGATGAATAATTTATTGGATGACTGATTTATTGGATGAATGATTTATTGGATGAATGATTTATTGGATGAATAATTTATTGGATGAATGATTTATTGGATGAATAATTTATTGGATGAATGATTTATTGGATGAATGATTTATTGGATGAATAATTTATTGGATGAATGATTTAATGGATGAATGATTTATTGAATGAATGGATTAATGATTCACTTTATGAGAATATGGCTTGTAGAGTTATAATTATCTTTAGAGCAGTTCCTCCTAATATTGGGTGCTGATGATGACTTTATCGCTATGAAATGTTGAGAAACATGAAATTAAAGATTTCCATAGATATTTCCTGTTCAGTTGCACATCATGTACATTGTACAATATTCCAACCACTTAGATTGACAGTCCACCATTCTAACCTATCCACTCCACTACCAAGCACTCCTCCTTTCTACTTAATTCGGGTTCCCGGACAATTCGGCGCCGGACAATTCGGAACGGACAATTCGGGCCGGACAATTGGGAGCGGACAATTCGGAACCGGACAATTTGGAGCGGACAATTCGGACCGGACAATTCGGACACGGACAATTCGGAATAAATTCTGACACGGACAATTCGGACCTAGACAATTCGGACCGGACAATTTGGACCGGACAATTCGGGCCGGACAATTCGGAACCGGACAATTCGGACCGGACAATTCGGAACCGGACAATTCGGACCGGACAATTCGGACCGGACAATTCGGACCGGACAATTCGGACCCGACAATTCGGACCGGACAATTCGGACCGGACAATTCGGACCGGACAATTCGTAGCAGTCAAAATTAATGATGGAACTCAAACTTTTAGACCAGATTTTCATACTTATCACCATCCCCGTATACAGATGTCGACCGGAGAGACTATTGCGCATTCAAATTCAATCAAAAATATATAATTATTTTTTGTTCTCAAAGCAACCGTAGGCCTAAACATAATATTACGCAAGTGATGAGTAGCCTATTACATTATGTTACCTCACTTGGCAGTGACATTAATGATTAGCCTATAGATGATTAAAGATAGATTTGGAAAGACATAGGCACTTCAAAATGGACAAGTCACGCATAGTATGAGACTATAATGACCTATAATAAGCCTATTATGGTATTTGCAAGAAAAGGGAATCCACGTACAAAGTAATAATAATAATAATAATAATAATAATAATAATAATAATAATAATAATAATAATAATAATAATAATAACGTCGTTTCTGTTCCAACGTCTTTCAATTACTATTCAGCGCTTTAACGCTGTAGCTTTCACGGGCTATTTCGTTAATCTGACGCCCGATTTGGAACAGGGTTAACCTTTCATATAACAATAGCATGACGGTAATAATAATAATAATAATATTAATAATAATAATAATAATAATAATAATAATAATAATTTATAATAATAATAATAATAATAATTAGCCTATGTATAAAAAACTTTAACGCTGTGGCTTTCACAGGTTCCTTTATTAAGTCCCTAATTGACATGGTCTTACTGAAATTGATTTATTCTATTTGAAATTTTTTTGAAGAAAATAAATATGTGTTTATAATATAAAAAGTAATAATAATAGTAATAATAATAATGATAACAATTTTTCTTTAATTCAACGCCTGCAAACGCGTTGTGTTTGTATGCTACATGTACAAGTTATGCAGTAATCTTAATTAACATCAAACTGAACAGACAGCCTGCAATCTGAAACCTGACTGACTGATTTCAATGAGTTGCTTCTAAGTTGGCAATTTATTGAATAGGCCTATTACTTCTAATCTCAATTTCTTAATTAAAGTTTTTGAATTTAGGGTCTTCAAGATCAGAGAGCTGTAGGCTAATGCCACACTGCTTTTTAGTTGACGCAAGCCTTTGATTTTTCTTATGCTTTTACTTCACACGATTGTTTGCAACTCAAGAAATAATTGGCTTAAATAAATAAATAAAAGTTTGATCGCCGTAAGCGCCTTTTAGTGGCTCACAACATGCATATGCACTCCGAATTGCCCGGGTCCGAATTGTCCGTTCCGAATTGTCCGGATCCGAATTGTCCGGATCCGAATTGTCCGGGTCCGAATTGTCCGTTCCGAATTGTCCGGTCCGAATTGTCCGTTCCGAATTGTCCGGGCCCGAATTGTCCGGGTCCGAATTGTCCGTTCCGAATTGTCCGGTCCAAATTGTCCGTTCCGAATTGTCCGGGTCCGAATTGTCCGGGTCCGAATAGTCCGGGTTCGAATTGTCCGGTCCGAATTGTCCGGTCCGAATTGTCCGGTTCCGAATTGTCCGGTTCCGAATTGTCCGCTCCCAATTGTCCGGTCCGAATTGTCCATTCCGAATTGTCCGGCTCCGAATTGTCCGGACACCCTTAATTCGTGCACACACGCACCAATATGGATGACTGCAATAACCCTTCATGGAGTATAGGAGTTTTGACCATAGTAGCAATTATTGGGCAGTGGGATTTAGTGGAGTGACAGTGAAGATAGGGCATTAGAGGGCATCGGGAATTATTGGCCTGCATGGTGGTAGGTGATGGATGGATGGATGTGGTGGAGACTCCATTGGTTGGATTGATTGATTGATTGATTGACTTTGTGACTTGTCATTAGGCAGACGTGCCTGGGGTTGAGATAAAAAAAAAAGTCAAGATTACTATTCGGATAGAATATAAAACACTATAGGAGAATATTTGAGTATTTAAACTAGGAAATAGATGGACAATATTGCAAATACAATATGACTGTAGTATTTATAAGCACTCTCGCCATGGATAAAGTCAGTGCACGCCATTACTTAAATAGTGGCATAAGAAATTGGCATAATACTGATGTGTCAATTTCTGATGCGCCTACTTAAGCAACGGTGAGCACTGACTTATTTTTAATGCAAACTACCAGTTGAAAGTTAATTAATACAATCGGTAGATGCAAGCTTTCGAAACAATTAGTCTATCTGTAACGGAAAAAGATAACAGATCGATAGTGATTAAATAGTCATGTTGCTAACTTCCATAAGCCTATGCAATATATTGTCCATCTAGGCCTATACACGATCAAATAAAATATACAGGAACTTGAATAGCCAAGTTCATCTAAATTTTATCTACTCCACACAAAAAAGCACAAGCTTCAATAAGAGCAGACAAGCAACCGATCTTTATTGTTAATTATTAGCTGTCAATATCACAAATGACGAGGCAGGATTCAAACCCTGAGTGGGCGTAGGTGTATAAGCTATAGCGCAGACGACTTTCTGCAACGCATGATATGCCTAATCGTGCATCACCAAGCTTCCAGCATCCTCGTCTGCCGCATCATGACGTCATGGCGTACGCAGGTCGACGTCGCACTGACTTCTGGGGGTTATGAAGCGCTGTTTTAATTAGGCGTCGGAGAGACTTATGGATAATGGAAGAGCCGGGGGAGAATTAGTTGGAAACGACGACGACGACGACAACGGAGATATTAATATTCGACGGATCAGTCGCATCTTTATGGTCACGTCGCCGGTTTAGGGAGAGAGGAAGAGAGGGATAGACGGAGGAAGCAGGAAAGGATTAGGAAGGAGGGCGAAGAGATGGGGAATTGAGGGGAGGCGAAATGGAGGGAGATCTTCAGGAAGGCAAAGAAGTATGCAAAAGGGGAAAAGAGGCGGAAAGACAGAACAAAGACATGGGAAGACAGGAAGAGCGGTAGACACTGAGGGAGACAGACAAAACAAGGAGGTAGAAAGGCAGAACCAGTATGGAAAGAGTGAAGAAGAGAGGGACATAGACAGAGAGGGAGCAGCAGGAAGGCAGAGTGAGAAGAGGTAGGGTGAGGAGTGGGAGACACGGACGAATTCATTTGCCCTTAGGTAGGAATAATTACATCTGAAAGACTTCAGGGGAGGGTATCACAATCGGTGATGGAGCGTGTGGAGGGAAGGAAGGATGAAAAGGGGGATGGAAGGAGGGATGGACGGAACAAAAGAAGAAGAGAAGAGAATGTGAGAAGAAGGTTAAAATGGAAGATAGGAGGATTAGTGGCCGTAGTTGGCGCAGAGGGTAGGCCTATCCAGGGCAGCTGTCTGTCTGCTATTTCTCCTCCTCCTAAAAATCCTCCTCCTCCTACTCCTCTTCCGCCTCCTCCTTCTATTCGCTCGTACTCCGTGTATTCTTTCTTTCCCAACTGCTCCCCTTCCCTCCTTCTCTCCTTCTTCTCCTCCTCTCTTTGTGTCTTCCTCGTCGGTATTCTCTGCCTCTTCTCCTTCCACTCTTATCCTCCTATTCTCTTCTCTTTCCACTATCCTTCTCACTCTTCTCTTCTTGCATTCTTCTTTTTCTTCTTCTTCTTTTTCATTCCATTCATTCTCCTCTTCTGCGCTCTCAGTCAGTCTGCTCTCCTCCCATGGCCGACCTCTTCCTCTCCTTCTACCCTACTCTTATTCTATTCATCCTCTTGAATATCTTCATTTATTCTCTTTCCTCACATTCCTCCTCTCTGTTCAGCTTCCTTTTTCTTCTTTTCTTCTCTTTCTTCTTTATTCGTCTTTTTTCCTTTTTCTTCTTATTCCTCTTCTTCCTTCTCTTCCTCCTTCCCAGCTCTTTCTCCTCCTCCTCTGCTACCTCTTCCTCTTCGTCATAGTTTTGCTTCACCTTCCTCCTCCACTTCATTTTCTTCATCTGCTACCTCCTCCTCCTCTTTCTTTTCGTCTTCCACCTCTTTCTATTCTTCTTCCTCTTCTTCCTCCTGCTCACCATTCTCCTCCTCTTCCTCTGCTCCTCTTTCTCTTCCTCCTCTCCTCCTCATCATATTTTGGCTCCTCTTCTTCCTTCTTCTCTTCATTTTCTTCCTCTGTTACCTCCTCCTCCTCTTCCTTTTGGTCTTACTCCTCTAAGAGGAGTAAGACTAAAAGAAAGAGGAGTCCTCTTTCTCTTCTTCTTCCTCTTCGTCTTCCTCTTCTTCCTTTTCCTCTTCTTCTTCCTCCTCCAGCTCCACCTCCACCTACCTCTCCTCCTCCTCGTCTTCCTCCTCCTCGTCTTCCTTCTCGTCCTCCTCCTCCTCAAATCCTCAATCGATCTGTCATCGTTTCTTGGCTCTTTGCACTTGATTAACTCATCGGATATGAAAGCGATGCGTCTAAGAACCGATAACGACCAATTATAACCGAAATAGAAAGCCAAATACATACATGTATGTCTCCGAATTTAGTCACGTCCGTATAACCTTATTTGCATTTGCATAACAGGCTATTTAGTTGCATGTATATGCAAACTTCTGTATGGTCTAGATATGTTAATGACACACTGTCACGAAATTTGTTAGGTCATACTCAGGTATATATTTTTATATTTCTCCATTTCTACAGTGCCCCTTCACTCTCTACACAGAGGCAATCCCGACTACAGCGCGGACACAACATCGGAGTTTCACGCCGAAACGGCCGAGAAATTGCGGGTCAACTGGGTGTTGCTCAAGATACATACGTAGCGGTTTGAGGTGAAGTCGAACCTGCAACACTCCAGCTCCAAGGCAACATGTATATTATTGTATATAATAAGTGTTGAGAATGGAACTGGCCCATTCATAGCCATGATTACACTGTTCGCAACCAAGCAGGCCTACCTCAATAAAAGATTGACCATGTTCAACGTATAAATATCGATATTTTAATTATATATATATATATATATATAAATTGTATCCATTCTGTCTTCCTATGTCTTCCTGTGTGCATTCATAATTAATGTCTAGTATAGATATCATGAATAGAAAGTAAGTTTTAGCAAACTTTAACGATTTAGAGCAGATATTGTTATGGCTTTCTATAGGCTAATTATTATGGCCCATTTGTTTTTGGTTTCTCCTCGCTAGAAGTAGACTATACAATAGTATAGTAGATCATTAGTCTTACGAAAACAGAACTAGGCCTATAGGTTTAGAGAAGAATGCTTGTTTTCCGTATGTGTGTTTGTGGGCGCGCCTGTTTGTGCATGTGCGTGTGTATGCATGCGTGTGTGTGTGTGTGTATGTTTGTGTGTCGGTTCAGGCAGACACAAGATATGTCGCTACCCAATGAATAAAAAATGGAGAAGAGTAACGTTTTGCAGAAGCGAAATTAAATGGCAGCAGAATGTGGAATGGCCTTCCTACTATTATTCGTGCTCAAATTTTATCTGGAGGCTTTACTTTTTCTGCCAGATGTCTCAAGACTTTTCTTTTTCCAGGAGTTCTTCACACTGGGAGCGCCTCTGATTAGTTTGTACTGTGAGAGGCGCTGTATAAATCCAAAAATAGAATAGAATAGAATAATAGGCAGCTTGGGTGGGGTTGGGTGAGGTGGGGTGGGAACCGGCGGTTGGGGAGCCGACAGTGAGGGAGGAAGTAAGGAATTGGCCGGGAGCGGGGTAAATCCTAAATTTCTGGGCAACATCGGGTACCCCAGGCTCCCAGCTAGTAATAGCTGAACATTAACAACTGGTAGGACTAGGCTACACCTGCAACATTAGACAATAGTGTGGTCAAGCAATATGCCACATTGATTGAATCATAATACATCGTGAGAATTGTAGGGAAGTTGGCTGGATTCAGCCCTACCTCAATATGGTCTTTCTTATGATAAGATATAGGAGTCTTCATTACACATTCAACTCCACATAAATCAACGTCTCACCAACTCAGTTATTTCTCTACATGTTCTCATTCTGGTGTCACAAAACACGACATAATTATTCCGTTTGACAATTATTTTTGTCTCGAATTGCTAAACACAGAAACAATGTTGGTATATAATATTATTATGGTAGTATCAGACAATTGTGTAGCCTATGTGAAGGGTATCTCAGTGGCTGTTGTGTCGAGACACGACTTCTGAGAGCGTTCATATGTCATCTTGCAAGCGTCGAAATAATATTCCGAATGTAAATAATTGAGATTCAATTATTTACTTCGCTTCCTCGTCCAGCAAATTTGATTATGCAAATGAGACATCGAGTCACGTGATTGTAGATACGTCATGTCGAGGCGAAAAGGTCAAGGCTTACTAAATGACTTATTATTATAGCGCCCACAGTACGTTCAAAAACTAATTTGATCTCTAACTGCCATAGTATCGGTGACTAACAGGCTAATACATGTAGAATGAGTATCGTACAACGCAACCACTAGATTAACAACGCTTCTATAAGCAAAAGATAATAATGATAATTATGATGATGATGATGATGATGATGATGATGATGATAATAATAATAATAATAATAATAATAATAATAATAATAATAATAATTGCAGTAGTAGTGTTAGCAGAGTAACAGCAGTATAGGGCCTAGCAGTAATAGGCCTAGTAGTAGCGTGCAGCAGTAGCATATGCAGCAGTAGCAGCAGCAGAAGTAGCCTAGTAGCAAACAACACTATACATTATTCTGGATTGAGACTCATATCAATTTAACAGCATTAAAAAGAGTAGGGAAATGTTTTTTGCAGTGGATATTTTATAATTTGGACTCTTTGTACTATATGCCTACGCAGAACCAGAACCTACAAGTGATCATGCAAAGGTTACAGGTCAAAATAGGCCACCGATGTAAACAGAACACGGTAACTATGAACACGGTAACTATGACGCCCAATATATACGGTCATAAGAATTTACTCCGACAGCAATTGAAGTCTTCATGACGTGTGTTTAATGACGTAGCGCGGAGACCAATCATGCGCCGCTGCCATGGAAACGAAGTCGTGCAACGCTGTTGTCATAGAAACCAGCATAATTATGGAAGATCATAGAGTTGTCGTGCTAACGGAATTACCTCTCGCGTCTAAATCAAGTATTCTGCCGAATCGCAACAGTAATATTACAGAGACAAAAGGGAATAAGAAATGTTTTTCGGTTTTTTCAGTGTAGACTGTAGTGTAGACTATATATTATAGAGTGTAGAGCAGTGGTGTAGTCCTAAAAAATGAAGTGGGGGAACGCTCTTTAATGAAGTGGGGGAACGCTCTTTATAATAATATTATTAGTAGTACCGTAGTATTATTACTAATATTCCATTATCCCTGGAAAAAATTGGGGGAACGGCGTTCCCCCGCGTTCCCCCTCCACTACACCACTGGTTTAGAGTGTAGACAATTCAATCGTATACGCAGGAATTAAGTTCTGACGCCATAAAGTCATAAACATTCCTGGAAATGCCCGCAGCGCTGAGAGTTGGACTGACGAATGCAGATACAGATTGTCGCTCGAGTCACAAACCAACAACTCTTACTAATGGAATTGCGCATAACCATAACCAAATAGACTCATTTTGTGAATATGCATAGGCTAGTGCATACCCATGGGCGGATCCAGGTTGGAAATTCGGCCATGTCCCACCATTTGACATTTACACAGAACGTGTCCCCCCAGCCATGCAATTACTCAATGTGTCGCATTAAAGAAGGTATATAGGCAGTTGGCACTTCATGCCATCTACTTCTATAGCACGCTCTCCTTTGTCCTCAGTCATTTGTCAAGTCCAGTGCTCCTATCATGACATATTATCTTAGTCCAATTCTTGTTATGCTCTGATTTATGCTGTCTGCCTACTGAAGAGAGGACCACAGTGAAGTAGGTATAGTAACAAATGATAGCCGCGCTACATAGTGAAATAAACAGACGGCGACTTAGCCACTATGCAATTATACATGTATGTTATGCTCAGTGGCGTAGCTACCATGTGTGCAATGTGTGCAAAGCACACGGGCCCACGACCTCCAGGGGCCCACAAAGATTGCTAACTGACTTTTTCTATTGTTAATCGAACTACACTGTGTCCGGTTAAAAAGTAGCCCCCAAACAAACGTGTCATAACTCGGTCAAAACTTTTAGGATTTGTCTGAAATTTTAAACACAGCAACAGCGGCCATATTTACACGAGAGTCTAAAACCGATTAGAAATATACATGAGTTTGTCAAATTTATGAGTGTTTGCGTTGGAGCACCGAAAAATTGAACTTTCCAACATGGAAAACTTGAAAGGAAGTGAAATTCAGCTAAATATGCTGATCAAAATGTCCATCTTGTTCACAGACACACGACCGTAAACTTAGACGCTACTGTTTGATGGTCTTGTCGATGATCACCTGGTTAAAGAACCGCCAATCTTCAAACAGACGCCCTACGGTTATCGATGTCATGAAAACGCGTGAACGTAAAACGCGCTCCTCCAGTACATGTAGGCCTACTCCGGATCAAAGTCTGGACTGCTGGATGGCCACAGCTGCAGGATAAGAAGCCGAGTGTCTCCCTGGATAGTTATTAATCTACTACGTCTACGGTGGTGTGTCCGAGAACAAGGAACACATTTTTGGGCGCCATATATAGCTGAATTTCACTTCTTTTCAGGTTTTCCATGCTGGAAAGTTCAATTTTTCGGTGCTCCAACGCAAACACTCATAAATTTCATAAACTCATGTATATTTCTAATCGGTTTTAGAATCTCGTGTAAATATGGCCGCTGTTGTTGTGTTTAAAATTTCAGACAAATCCTAAAAGTTTTGACCGAGTTATGACACTTTTGTTTGGGGGCTACTTTTTAACCGGACACAGTGTATATTAGTAATTCGCATTAATTTGTGACAAAATAATGTAGTTTTTGTGAACACACTTAGCCTACATTACTTCTTTACTTTACTGATGCAGTGACGCCTGTTAACCGCCATGCTGTTGAAAGGAAAAAAAATTGTAAGCCCCACTGAACTCCTTTTAACTTGTGCTTTTGTCTCGAGTCATGAAAAAGGTATAGGGCCTAACATAGTTTTAAGTTGAGAACAAAAACGAATCATACCGTGCAACATAAGATTCTTATTTCGCTGATTCGCTTTCCTATGCAAGTGGCATGGGTGTGCCTATGCTATTCAGGATTGGTGTGATAATTACGTCCGTCTATCTGTCACATTCGTATGTAGGCTATGTTGTAATTAAACGGTGCACCGCAGAAATCTCATACTTGACAATGTCACAGTCATGCTCGTTTATTCCGGTCATTTGCTGGATAATGGTAACGGTAGTGACCTGACATCTCCCTAAACCAGGGTGAGAATTGTCGGGGTTTGAGGTGGTATAGTTAAGTCATCTTGTCACTTTTTCGCAACCAAAGTCCAATCCTCATACTGCTCTCAACTTCTCTCAGCTCTCACCACCACAATCAGGGAAACGCAAAATTGAACATGACATTTGTGTAGATCAGGGTTGTAGGAAATCACATGGACTATAATTATTTACCCTTATTTTGGTCTTGTATGGAATATTGCTAAGTTTATTTTTAGGTAGGCCTACAATAGAAATATTGACTGTACTAGAACTCCTGCTAATAATAAGTGGATAAGTAGGCCTATAAATATAATTATGCTAAGTGATAGATTTCAAATTCGACTAAGAAATTACCGAAGCTACAGCACTCTATAGTTTATCTGTCTCATTCGTGCTGCATTCATGTTTATTCTGTGAGTTCTATTGCAGGTGTTAGGTCTAATAGCAAAATGTAATTGATTAGTTTTAGTGATCTTGATTGCAGCCAGCGTAAGAATTGAGGACGCTCGTGTGTTTAACCCCAGTCTTACTTTGGACGCCATAGTAACTATTATAGTCCTCATCGTATACGCCCAACTCCACATAAGTCAACGTCTGACCCCCGTGTTATTTTTCTACAGTTCTTATTCTGATTGCGTGAACTCAAAATGCCGGTCTATCAATCAGGGGCCCATGCGGAACTTCTGCACACGGGCCCATGAAAAGCTAGCTACGCCACTGGTTATGCTGATGCCTATAGTAGGCTATACTGTCAACCTCTGACCCAACTACTAGGCCTAGGCCTAATGGCCAACACGTGACTTCCTTCTCATTACTCACAGCCCGTAGGCCTATAATAGATCTAATTATAATATTCCATATATAGCAGGAGAAGTGAGTTAAAAACTTAGATCTATTATCGTATAGGCTATACGCAGGAGCAGGGGCGGATCCAGGGGGTCCAATCCGGCCATGGCCCCCCCCATTTAGAAATCCCATTTATCGTGGCGGATGAAATAGTATGATTTTCCCGAAAATTTGGCTGGATGACTAAAAAAAAGGTCATCAACTTTTTTGGCGGATGAAATAGTATGATTTTCTCGAAAATTTGGCCGGATGACAAAAAAAGGTCATCAACTTCTTTGGCGGATACGATTTTTTTCCCCAGACACAAGTGTGTCAAGAATTTTTGGCCCCCCCCCCCCCCCCCGTCCAAAGTTTCTGTATCCGCCCTTGCGCAGGAGTAATCCCAATGCCGCTGAAAAGGCTAAACGCTGAAGACGACGACGACTTTAATCAAGAAAGTAAATAAGTAAGTATGTATAATCCTTAGTTGCATCATCACCGAGAGCATTTGTGCATAGTCTATATAATGTTCCATTCTAAATTCTATTGTTTTCTTAAACTATGCTGTCCGCAGTGTAGGCCTAAATAATCACAATAACAAACATTTTACGGGCCAAACTGTCAACAGCGAATATGAATAACGGTCAACAGCGATGCTAACAATAAAGTGCATGATCTCACAGGCCTGACTTGTAAAAAAAACTAATATAGCTCGAACTCATTTTGTCTGTCCCAACGAACGATATAAGACTATAATAGTCTAGACATCCTTTACAACCGTTTCAACATGAAAAAATTATTCCGAGGCCTGACAACATCGACATACCAGACTCGAAATGCTGGCGAATAGGGAGCCGTGAAGCACCTCCACTGTCTTCCAGCAGTTAGTAAACGTATAATGTGTGCAAGTATAGTTTTGTTATATTTATTTGCTTCCATTGTAAAGGTGAGAAAATCGATCACCGCCACGCATTCTGCACGAACACGCATGTGTAAATTATATGGACATTGTGTACGACTATACATGTAGGCCTACAATGTATACATGTACATTGTAGACTATATAGTATATACTCGTATAGTGAGTGACTTCGCACTTCTTTAAATTATAAATGTTCAGCTAAACGCGTTTGTTCTGTGTTGTCTTTCTGACGGAACAACAAGGACGAATAGAAGTAAGGAGATAGACAGACAGACAGACTGACAGAAAAACAAACAGACAGACAAACAAACATACAGACATACATGCATAGACCTACAGAGGTTCGGATGAATTATTTTAAGAATGGTTGGAAGGATGATTAGCCTATCTGAATATACATATAGGTTGATGAGTCATTTACTGAATGAATGAATGAATGAATGAATGAATGAATGATTAGAGGAATTGAAAAATTAAGGAACAAAGGAATAACTGAAAGAACGAACGAGCGAATAAACGTACTTAACAAATGAATGAGCGTATTTATAAATAAATGAGCGAACGAATGAATGAGCGGATGAATGAATTATGGGATGAGTGAATATATGAATTAACTATTCAATGAGTAAAGACAACGAAAGGTGTATGCAATTGCTGAGACATGGAATGAAGAAAATGATTGGAAGTAAAAACGGTTGAAACTGAAGGAAACCGACTGCGGCGTTGAAGAGGTTGGAGGGAACACCAGGGAGCCAGTCCAGTTTGAGGAGGACGAGGAGGACGAGGAGGACGAAGAGGAAGAGGACGAGGAGGAGAGGAAGCTCTCCAGTTGACTGGATTCATCTGTGGGTGAGAGTGGGAAAAATGAAGAAGACGGCGATGAATGACATCGACGCACGACGTCACGATTGACGGCGTCCGACCGTCGGCATGACATGACGCATGACGCAGGTCATGACATAAGTCAGACCGAAGTCAGATGGGGTTAGGTAATCAACCGCAAGAAGTGCGCATTTCTCTCTGTTTCTGTCTGTCTGTCTGTCTGTCTGTCTGTCTGTCTCTCTGTCTGTCTCTCAATATGTGTCACATTTTCGTGTGTATGTGTGTCTTCATCTGTTTGTCTGTCTGTCTGTCTGTGTTTCTGTCTGTCTGTGTGTCTGTCTGCCTGTCTGCGTCTACGGTATAATGTCCATCTGCTTGTTCCTCCAGTCCGTATAAATTATAGGCCTACTGCTTGAACGTGTGTCTATATTCCTGTCCATATGTGTGTCTGTCTTTCTGCCTGTCTGTCTTTCTGTATGTGTGTCGGTTTGTCCGTATGTTCCTTTATCTGGTTTTCAATGCCTTTCTTTGTTCATTGTTAATCCATGTAAACATTTCCTTTGGTTCAGTTAAGTAGGCCAACCGCTGTCTCCTGTCGCCATAAACTGTTGTGAACGACGTTTATTCTCAAACAAGCGACACATTCTTAAGGTGTTTACCTAATGCTTACAGAGGAGGACGACCGAAATGGCGTCGCTTCCGGTGCTTTTAGCACGCCGGAAGTCACGTGACTTTCGCGAAGACGAAGGATTATCGGAACGGTCTGATAAATGGGTGATGAAAAATTATTAATCCATGCTCATGCAAAGTAGTTCGCCGCTTCGACTTCGAACGGAGCAGATGGAATGTGAATTAGGAATATCGTGATCGAAGGAGGATTTATAACCGATTGATGATTGGGTTATTTATAAAGAGATAAAGAAGGCGACAAAGGCATCTGTGCAGTAGTTCGAAAGATAAGCATAAGCAGCGGAAAAGATGGAGAGAGAGAGAGAGAGAGAGAGAGAGAGAGAGAGAGAGAGAGATAGCGCAGGCAGTGCAGACATGTATACATGGACAATTGGACATACATGTAGGAGGAGAGACATGGCTAGGAAGAAACATAGGGAGACGGAGAGAGAACGTCTTGGAGAGACAGGAAGAGAGAGAGACAGACAGACAGACAGACAGAGTCAAGGAGAGAGACAGATAGGAGATGTAATGGAAATACAGCGAAAGTGAAAAATCAGCGGAAAGAGACACTGCAGGCAGCAAGACACAGAGACAGAGACATAGATAGGCAAAGAGACAGAGAAGTCACATAAGAGAGGATGAAGCGTGTGTGTATGCGTGTGCGTGCGTGTGCGACGTGTGCGTGTGTGGCGTGTGTGGGCGTGTGGGTGTGCGTGTGTGTGTGTGTGTGTGTGTGTGCGCGTGCGGCGTTTATACTTCGTTTACGGTGGTAGTAAAATATGCATTCAGAAGTATAACATCTGGAAGACATCGGTATTTAGATAGAATTTAAGCTTCGAATAAAGTGACGTTGTTTACCCATTCGACCCAAGTATTGAATCAAGTATCATCATGACTACAATCATCAACACCAGTTTCTGACGCAAGTAATTTGACAACGATGTGTGCGAATAGATAATCTCCATTTAAAGCGACTGTTTAGCCTAAATTAATGTCAAGTAAGCTTAGATGATAGATCTATAGAGCTGCGCCTATCAATGTTCGTGTCTTTTTATACCCTCGTTTATATGTCCAATATACATGAATAGTGCCGTCGTTTTACTACGAATCCTACTCTATACAGTGCGTTGTGTGCAATTCTGTCAATCGGCATTAGGCTAATTTAGCCGAACGCAGTAATCTGATTCTCCGTAAAAGAGATTCCGTTAAGGAAAGGTTTCTTGCATTGCGTTCTATGCGATTAGCCTCAAGCGGAGTTCTATCTTCTCGCATCGAAGGACACCATTATGAGAGGAATTCATTCGGTTGCATCCAGGTGCTGAGCTCCCAAGTTGACCGCTTAAATAGACACTCCGTACTGTATCAGCGAAGACCTTTAGTCGATTACTTCTGTTATACAACGTGCATGCAATGATGCAAGTTAACTGAGTTGCAAGAGGCATCGCAATTTGGATTCTGATTGATCGCAAGTCCAATCAATACTCAAGCTGCTACCGCAATAATTATATAGCGCCGCAATAATACTATTAGAGCTCGTGTTGTACTTTGTAAAATCCAAACATTTTATCTTTGCGAAATCGTCAACTTCAGTCGACAGAACAGATTCTTTCAATAGAATCTGTGTGTGAGAGAGAGAGAGAGAGAGTTCTTTTTTCTGTTGCGTTTGTGTTTTTTTACATTATGCTATAGGCCTAGGCCTATATTATAGTCCTTGCGTGACTTGAAACCTCGATTCTTAATGACAGTTCTCCAATTTATGTTTTATGTCGAAAGGTTTCGATAACGAAACCGCTTTAATTAAATAAATTATATTGGGATACTTTCACGAAAAGTACCAAGCAAAATAAATTATTCTATTTAAACGAGTAGCCTATAGGCTACTGTGCGGCAGTTGTTGATGGAAGTGAGATAAAGTGTTCTATAAATTGCACTGTTGGCCCTATAAGTGCAGATATGGGTAGCGCTGTTGAGGTCCCTACACCAATACGTACCCATATCAAGATTAAAAAAATTACAGCGGCTTGATTTATTTAGTCATGGTGACCACTGACCAGTCTGACCATGTGTCAGCGCAAGGAGCAAGGATCGCTAGAAAGGCAAGAAATCATGTTGACTTGTCGTTTATCATTGATTTGATGTAACTGTGGGCAGAAACACAGGTACCCTCCAACTAAGTTAATAGAGCATTATGACCTTGAAATTTGGTGCAGTTGAATTGTGTATCAGTGGAGGTAATTGGCATGGTAAAGCAAGTGGTAGAGAGTTAGAGGCAGAAGACAGACAGACACAAAGACAGAGACAGGTAGAGAGATTGGCTCCGGTTGTGTTGTAAGCGTGGTAAAAGGATATGACATACATGTACGTGGTATATATACGTGGCAGAAGCCTACAGAGATCTGCACAAAAGTGAGTATCATGCCCACCAACAATTAAACAGAGAGACAGAGAGACACACGGTTTGGTTAGTTCATAAATTATGGACACACAAAGAGTCTCAGTAAAGTAACAGACAGAAAGATCGAGAAAAAGGACTGGGAAATGGCAAAGACTGACAGACATACAAAAATAGAGACAATGGCACAGAAGGCAGGGTGGGCAGACAGACAGACAGACAGATAGACAGATAGACAGACAGAAAGACAGACAGGATCCCAAAATATTTCAACTCTACAGCGATTAGCAACAGTGATGTGGCTAATGATGTAGCACGATGACCGAAGTGACGGAAATCTGATTAGCCATCTAACAGCCTCGAACCATTCTATGAGACATTACAAGCCAGACGTAGAGAAAAAAATAGACAGAGATACACTAAGACAGATAAACAGATACATAGGCAGAGACCGAAAGGTAGATAACAGCAGAGAAAACACAGACAGAGATGCAAAGAAACAGAGACAGACACAAACAAAGACAGAGAAACAGAGACAGAGACACAGAAACAGAGAAACAAAGGCAGAAATATACTGAGACAGAGAAACGGATAGATAGGCAATGCATAGAGTGAAAGGTAGATAAGGGCAGAGAAACAGAGACAGAGAGACAAAATCAGAGACAGAGACAGAGACAGAAAGGCAGAGAAACAAAGACAGAGACAGAGAGACAAAGAAACAGCCGTACAGAGAGACAGACAGTGACATAGAAGCATAAATTATCGAGGTGTCTTACAGAAGCATAACTTATCGAGGTGTCTTACCTCTCACCCAAATCAGCACGGACGGCGACTCCGTCTTCGGTCTAAGTGGAGAATATGCAACACACGAGTAGACACCTTCGTCTGCCGCCACAACCGTCTTTATGCTGAGGTGACCTTCAGCGCTGACCTTGACCCGACCTACAGCACTGACCTCCATCGGTCGACCGTCCTTGATCCACTGGATGAAGGTCGACGGAGGGTCAGACTGGAGAGGGCAATCGATGCGACCCTTCATCGCCGAAGCCAGGAATAGTTCGCGTTGGCGGGTTGTAGGAGGAGGAGTAGAAGTAGGAGTAGGATGGGGTGGAAAGGGAGAAGAGGGTGGGGGAGCCGTGGTTACTATGACGACGGCGATGATCGATGGAAGGATGGAGGAGAGGGAGGCGACGTGGAGGAGAGCGTGCAATTGCCTGGAATGGCGGATGAATTCGAACTGGTGGAACGAGGAGGGAATGACGGGCCACAACATAGTAATACGACCCTCTCTCTGAAAGTCCTAGGTTCCCACTGTAGTTGCCCTTAGTAACCGGTCGCCCTCCGAACGCTCTCTCTTCTTTATCCCAGCAGCCGTTCGCTTTCCAAACCTTGCTCCGTTGCGCTTAGCAACCGGTCGTCCTTGACAACCTTTCTCCGTTGCCATGGATACCGATCGCCTTTAACGAAGAGAAAAGCAATCTGTCACGTGACCGTATGACGTCGACGCCAAACATCACGCTGCAGTATCCGTTGACAAGACGACGATTATATATATATGGTTGCTATGGCAATATGACGTATCGTCCTTGCCTTGACAACAAGCCTTGTGCGACGTTGGAGGTTGAGTCGGTTACTCAAGAAGCTCTTTGACGTGTTGACGAAATACTGAATGATCCCTTCAGTTGATTTCGAATTCCGGTTGACTACTTCCTGTTTACTTTGAATCGTCACTTCCGGTTTTCTGCCGACGATTTCTCGGATGCAGTTTCAAGATCTACCTTCATGAAAAAGAATAGCACAAATATATTAAAGCGTATTTGATCTCATTACAATAATTATTGTTATCGGTGATAAATTTGAATGCTAGAAATATTAACAATTGCGAATTGTTGTATGAAATGAAGACCTATTGGAAAGAATACGATGAAATCTTTACCGCTTGGATGTGTCATTTTTAACAGTTAACATTAGGACTAACTGAGAATAAGCAATAAATCAGCCAGTCAATATATCGATCAATCAGTCAGTCAATCAATAAATCGATCAATCAGTCAGTCACTCAATCTATCAATCAATCAGTGAATCAATCATTGGATCAATCAGTCAAGTCAATCAGTCGGTTAGTCATTCAACCAATCAATACATGTAGGTAAGTACAGGATCAATTTTAGTGAGAAACTGAAGCAATATAGAAAATACTTACTCACTTACTTACTAAATAAACTGGCAGAACAAGCTGTCAGTCAATCAATGCGTCAAACGCCATTCATCGTTTCCTTCATATTCCAGAAGCAAATACAATTACGGCAATTTCCGTCATACAGAACTTATAACAAGAGCCAGCAAACACAGACCACGCAGTTCAATCAATAGATCGGCAATGAAAAGACTCACTGATTATGTTCACACACCAAACCAATGAACCATCGACGGGTTTGAATATATAATATTATGTGGGAAATGGAGGCTGACCGACAAAAACAAACAGACTGAGAAACGGAGTGAGAGACTATAGAAAGAGACGCAGGCAGACAGAGACACACACAGAGAGAGACAGAGAGAGAGAGACAGAGAGAGGGACAGAGAAAGAGAGAGAGACACAGAGAGAGACAGAGACAGAGACAGAGACAGAGACACACAGAGAGAAAAGGAGATAGAGAGAGACAGAGAGACAGAGAGAGACAGACACACAGAGAGCCATGTGCATACAGATTGATCGACATTTCTTTAAATATCCCTGGTTAGTTTCCGAAGAAATTAGTTGAAGATTCTAAGCTGGAATTCTAGACGCCAATCTATCTATAGATATCCATAGATATACATGTACTATTAATAGTCAGTGTAGCCCACATGCGAAACGTTCCGCGAAAGGAATGCCAATTGACTCACAATGTATTTTGGACGGAATTCCTTGTTTGTATTTGTTTGTATGTGCACTTTTTATAGCGCCCCTTCAAGTTCTATCTATACTCAGAGGCACTCCCGAATGCAGAGCGGACACTGCATCGGAGTTTCACGCCGAAGCGTTGAGTAATTGTGAGTGAAGGACTTGTCCAAGGTCCTTACGCGGCGAGGTGGATTCGATCCTCGAACCTTCTAGCTTCAAGGCAACTACGCCACCACTACACCACCGTACCCTACAATTCATGAGTTTCCAGACAGCTTATTTGCAAGGCGTCAATTATAGGTTATATATAATATTATATATATATAGGCCTATATATATATATATAGTATACATAATTATGAGTGTGTATTACACTGTATTATATATAGACTATAATATATAATATATATTATATTCCATTTTGAAATGGCTTCTTTTGGACGCCCTTCTTTTTCTAAAACTCCTTCTCAGGCATTTGCATTCCTCTCCTGTCATGAGACAGCTTTATTTGGCCTCGCTAGAGTTGGAAGTGCCTCTCAATCAATCAGAATTTATATAGCGCCCCTTCAAGACCTTTACTCAGATACCTCTTACGAAATAGTCCTTTTGAAGAGGCGCCATACAAATCATAGCAGTAGTAATAATAATATAATAAGCTTAATAATAATAATAATAATAATAATAATAATAATAATAATAATAATAATAATAATAATAATAATAATAATAATAATAATAATAATAATAATAATAATAATAATAATAATAATAATAATAATAATAATAATATTATTATCATTATTATTATTATTGTTATTATTATTATTATGTATAGTAGTAGTAGCCTACTATGTTAATGATAAATAGTAAAATCGAATGCTATTAGAAAAGGCTTAGAATAAGCCCTGTAGCTAAATACATAGATTGTCAGTTCATTAAGCCAAAGTCTGAACACTTTTCTGAAGCCATAAATAATACAATTACAGCTCAAAGCACAAGGGTTGCCATATGGCAGAATAATAAATTTCACACACTTCTCACAAGTTGGTAAGTTTGCGGCTGAAAGGTCCCTCGAGTACAATATTTCCGCGAATAATTGGCGCCAAGATCAAGAAAGGCATTTTTGTTGGCTCACAAATCAGACACGCCTGCAGCAGTGACAAAAGCAGATTCGAAGATCTAGCAGTGGAGCCAGAGAAAGTCGCATGGAATGAGCATCCATTGATGCTGTTGCTGACCATTTTCAAGACGTAATTATTATACAGTAAACAAAATAGTCCAGGCGTTGACATCTTACATGCAGGCTATACTTGAAGTATGTGAAACCATTGAAACGCGCCATGTCACATGAGTTTTAATGCATTCACACTTAGACTTCTTCCTTTCTAATCTTTGTGCAATGAGTTGCCAGCATGGTGAAAGGTTTCGTCTGGTCATTGCGATGTTGGAAAAGCGGTACCAGGGCAACTGGAACCCATAAATGTTCCCCAACCATTCCAGGGCAACCATGGAACCCATAAATGGCATAAATGTTGCCCAACTATTCCAGGACAACTCCATGGAATCCATAAATGTTGCCAAAACTATTTTCGGACACTGTAAAAGGAGCATCAGCCTCTGAATACAAAACGAAAAACAGCAGCAACATTTTTAGATCAGTTGAGCTAACGCTATTACCTGGTGTCAGTACTAGTAGCCTATACCATCGTGCGACTATATAGAGCCCATACAGAGTACCGTAAAATTCAATAGGCTACGTTGATAAATTATAATTATGTTGCTTAAACATTCCTACTTGCTCTGAATTCATATCCGTGTTCGACTTGATAGCTATTATCAGAGGCAACGAAAATTTGCAAGCGTATTTGGACGCATGTCATCGAAATTTATTGCGGCATCTGCATGCTGTGGACGTTTCAGCAGTGAGGTCAGGGCCGTAGCAAGAACGAATGTGGCCCCCTCCGAGCATAATGTCCGAAATTTCTGACGACCTTTTTTTAGTCATCCGACCAAAATGTCGGGAAAATATCATCAATTCGCCGTCCAAAAATGTTGATGATTTTTTTTGCCAAAATCTCGAAAAAATTTCATATTCGCCGTACAAAAAATTTGACGACCTTTTTTCATTTATTTTTTGTCATTTCATTCATTTTTTTGACACTTTTAGGGGCCCCTTCCTTGCTGGGGCCCCCTTCGGTCGGAGGGTACGGAGGGCGGTCGCTACGCCTCTGAGTGAGGTATTTCGGGGTTTACCAGCTAAACAAGGTCAAGCGCTGCATTTCATTTGAATAATAGATTCTCGTCAGCGCTCGTGAATAAGATGGGGCCCTGCCTCCAAGTGGCGCTTTAGAAGTTACGAGTGTGCTACAGTGCTAGTATACGATGACGAAAGGCCAACTGCTGGAGTTCAGTGTTTAATCTAGACGTCTCTGGGGGAGGGGGAGTTCCACCCAGGATTGAGTCGATTGACATTCCCCAGAAAAAATTGACGATATGAAAATAGTTTTTAGTTGCTGTTTACATCAATATTTTACAATAGGGGTTATAATATACATGTACCATGATATTAATTATTTGCTGCTACATGATTTACATAATTATGTAGCACGGTTCTTTTACGGGCTCTTAAATAGTGTGGCGGCCATTCAAAGAGCAGCGATGGTGAAATATCTCACCCGTTCAATTCATTGATATTAAGCTTATAATAATTATGAGTAAGGTCGACCGCCAGACGGGCGCTATATAAAAACGCGCACAATCATTTACATTTACATGAAGATCCTGCGTGGTCGAGTGGGTTGTAGCCTGCTCGCCGCGCCGGCGGCCCGGGTTCAATTTCCGGTCGGATCTTTACTGCGGGTGACTCGGTCACAATATAAACGTGGAGTGTGAGGTTGTTCTCTACCTCCGACACTAATCATCTTCGATATGAAACAGTGTCGTTAAGCCCTGAACTCTTCTTCTTTACATTTACATTTGTTTTTAGAAATTTGATTTAAATTCTGTAGCTGAGAAATTCACTAACGCAGCTTTGTCAACAATTTCCGTTCGAATCTGTTTAATTGCCTACATCTATATAAATAAAAATGAAACTTTCCAATACTTTATCACGCAATCACGCCGAAACTCACCCACCGATTTTTGTTAAAATTTACCAAAAGCTTCCATTCTAATAGCACCGTGTCTTAGCATTTCTTTTCCACGAAAAAACGCAACCTTTTCCACAAAAAGTGAACTTTGCAATCCGTTCGTCCGCCATTTGCAACTTCAACCAAACCACCCGCTTGGAAAATTTCAGAATTGTCTTCACCAGTGATACCGCTCTAAAATTTAAGAAAAGCCAAGATGGGGTCTTAAAAAAAGCCAAGAAAAGCCAAGTTAATAATTTTTGACCATGTCACCTATTTTTATTGAAAAAGAAGCTATTTTCTCCTATAAATTGCGATGTTTATGAAATTATGTATAATTAATCCTGAAATGAATGTATGTTAAATTGTTAATAATTGGTTCCGTTCGCTGATTTTCTAACATACTAACAATATTTAGGAACATAGTGCGCTCTTTTTGAGAAATAAACGTCTTCTTTACTTTAGTTGTTATTTTGTTGAGTTCAGAAATTTTTCGTGCGCTTTTGTGTGATCTTGTGAGCCACTAAAGCTGATTTGTTTACATTTTAAAGATTAATGTCTATTGTTTTTGATCAACTTTCATTTATCTTTATCAAGTTATTTTTCAATTTTGCGCGGAATTGCGCCAAATTGCACGTGACGTCACAGATAACTAATATGCAGAGAGCAAACAGTTCAGAGAATAATAAGTCGAATAAAATCAATAAATCATAGTCAGTAGATGGAGCCATGGTTATATTACTGCTAAGATTATTGTTATTTAGTAGGCAGAAAAAAAGCCAAGTAAAAAAGCCAAGGTTCTTTGGAAAAAAGCCAAGATCCAAAGATACGATTGAAAAAGCCAAGATCTTGGGAAAAAAGCCAAGGAGCGGTATCACTGGTCTTCACCCGTCAAACACAGTGACGATACATCAATGAGGTTGCGTTCCGTGACGTCATAAGCGAGTGGAATATTACGAAAGCGGCCTAAAATTACGAAAGCGGCCTAAAATTCTTGGGCTATATCCGCTGTCAGTGAAGGACGGTGTGAGGGAGGGGGAGGAGAGGGGGAGGAGAGGGGGAGGGGGAGGAGGAGAGGGAGGGGGAGGGGGGAGGGGGAGGAGGGGGAGGGGGAGGGGGAGGGAGAGGGGGGGGGAGAGGGGGAGGGGGGGAGGGGAGGGGGAGGGGGAGGGGGAGGGGGAGGGGGAGGGGGAGGGGGAGGGGAGGGGGAGGGGGAGGGGAGGGGGAGGGGGAGGGGGAGGGGGAGGGGGAGGGGGAGGGGGAGGGGGAGGGGGAGGAGGAGGGGGAGGGGGAGGGGGAGGGGGAGGGGGAGGGGGAGGGGGAGGGGGAGGGGGAGGGGGAGGGGGAGGGGGGAGGGGGAGGGGGAGGGGGAGGGGGAGGGGGAGGGGGAGGGGGAGGGGGAGGGGGAGGGGGAGGGGGAGGGGGAGGGGGAGGGGGAGGGGGAGGGGGAGGGGGAGGGGGAGGGGGAGGGGGAGGGGGAGGGGGAGGGGGAGGGGGAGGGGGAGGGGGAGGGGGAGGGGGAGGGGGAGGGGGAGGGGGAGGGGGAGGGGGAGGGGGAGGGGGAGGGGGAGGGGGGAGGGGGAGGGGGAGGGGGAGGGGGAGGGGGAGGGGGAGGGGGAGGGGGAGGGGGAGGGGGAGGGGGAGGGGGAGGGGGGAGGGGGAGGGGGAGGGGGAGGGGGAGGGGGGAGGGGGAGGGGGAGGGGGAGGGGGGGGGGGGGGGGGGGGGGGGGGGGGGGGGGGGGGGGGGGGGGGGGGGGGAGGGGGAGGGGGAGGGGGAGGGGAGGGGGAGGTCTTTTCTGCCACAGCAACGCGTGGCTGGGTACAGCTAGTAGCCTATATAATTGTATAATTTCCGTTCGAATCTGTTTAATTGCCTACATAGCCTATATAATTGTATATATTATGCACCTAATCTATTCTAAATAATTATATTCTATATATATATATATATATAATATATATATATATATATATATTATATTTGCTGTGGAAATGTTTTGCGCAAATGTCGTTTATACAGCGCAGCCTTGCAGAAGATTGAACAACTTCGAACAATGGCGTCACGTGACTGCAGTGTCCTCGCACTCCATGTCGAGGGATCGAATCCCGGTGCATCTATTAGGATAATCGAAGATGCAACCGAGCAATATACTGCAGTATGAGAAGCCTCTGTGTCACCGTGTGGATAAGGTTGAATTGCTTAAACCGTTGACGATGATCGTGACGATGATGATGCATGATAAAGACGACGACGATGATGATGCATGATAACGACGACGACGATGATGATGCATGTTAACGACGACGACGACGACGATGATGATGCATGATAACGACGACGACGACGATGGTGACCATGATAACGACGACGACGATGATGATGCATGATAACGACGACGACGATGATGATGATCATGATGACGATGATGACGTGTATGATCGTTATGATCCGGAAGCACTCGATGTTTTTTTACGTTGATTGATATGTAAGCGGAAGTCAGAATAATGCATGATGGGACAGTACTTCCGATTTAATAGTCCACGCAAAATGATGTATTGTAGGCTGTGCGGCACAGTGCTTTTTCTCGTCAGAAAAACAGCATAAATTCCTTAATTAGAAATAACCGATGGCG
Organism: Lumbricus rubellus; assembly: GCA_945859605.1. Taxonomy (NCBI): domain Eukaryota; kingdom Metazoa; phylum Annelida; class Clitellata; order Crassiclitellata; family Lumbricidae; genus Lumbricus; species Lumbricus rubellus. Next base: position 42,429,543 of record OX243811.1, on the reverse strand, counting down.
AGAGAGATAAATTTTCAGACACACTCAGAGATGACGATCGATAGAGTAATAGAAAGATGTAGATGTAGATAGAGATAGAGATAGAGAAAGGGATAGAGATGGGGATAACTAGAGATATAGCGTAATAGAAAGATAGATATAGAGATAAAGATAGAGTGATAGAAATATAGAGATAGGTATAGAGATGGAGATAGAGAAAGAGTAATATAAATATGGAGATACATGCATGTAGAGATAACGATAGAGATGGAGTATTAGAAAGATAGAGATAGAGGCAGAGATAGACACTGGGATAGAGTAATAGAAAGATAGAGATAAAGATGTATCGGTATGGATATAATTATGTAGATCTATATGATAAAGAGCACCTCTGACTGGATTTAGCGCCTCCGAGTGGATTTCTTGAAGGGGAGGTAATTGCTATACAAATTCTTGATATGAATGAATATAATTATACAAGCAGAGAGACCAATGGACCATGATACACAAAGAAGCAAACTATCAGACACAGAGATACTATATCTATACGGACACGGAATGACCAAGACAGAGACAGAAACAAAACATAACTATGAATAGGCCTAATCAGCAAACATAATTATACAACTAAACAGACAGATAGGCCTAAAGTAAGAGAGAGACAAATTACATAATTACATGCATATACATACATGTACAACATTGTACATATACATCAGTGTTATTGGTGTTTAATCTAGTCCTCCCCCCTGCTTTAGGGGAACTCAGGTTTGGGAAGGGCGACATTTTAGGCTCAACCATCGATGGCTCAACCACCGACCCTCTTCTCATGCATGGGTCAATTTTTGTCAGTATACCTTTTCTTTAGTCATTTGGCCAAAATATCCGAAAAATACTGTTTTCACTACTTAAAAAAGCTGATAGCTTTTTAGTCTTCCACTCAAATTTCCTACTTTTTTTAATACATGTCGCCAGGACCTGTCGAAAATTTTATGGGGGGATTGCTGCACGTTTCATTTGGGGGTGGTACGCATTTACATAATTATATATAACACCTCGCGAATTTTTCTGGGGAAGAACCTCATTACTCAGACGTCTAGACTCTAGATAACATACTGTAGGCCTTCATACACCATCCAAAGGCATTGCCTCTTAATACAGCTTAACCACCGACTTATATCAATATTCCTGGGTATCATCTGCATCATGATGTGTCTGTGAATCCTAGAGAAGAAGGACCTGTACGTGACCTTGGACAAGGTATTGACCCTCTCAAAATCGAATGGATTAGAATGTCGACTACGCTTTAATACGCAAGAGCCGCACAGTGGACGAGCGAACATTGATATTTCGATCCTCAACTCAAGTCTCTCAAATCATTAAGCATGCTAATAATGTCTAATATTGTCTATGTAGGCCCATGCATTTCAAGAAGAAGGACCTAGACTAAACTGCAGTCGGTGTAGAGACTGTAGAGAATATGGAGCAAATTCTACATGTAATATTATAATAATGATGATACTAAGATCATGACCATAACATAGCCCTTCAGCGTCGCAAACTGTCGTCCACATGGCTCATTAAAAACGGACTTTGTGTATTGAAACTGTTACTAAGTCCGATTTCCCTCAGGTTAAAGGGACACGTGACTTGCATCGAACGTGTTCATCAACTGCCATCGACAAATTCGACAAGGCAGGTATACAGTGATGGGGAAAATACTTTCAAAAAGTATTTTAAGTATAAGTAAAAATACTTGGTCCTAAAAGTATTTAAAATACAAGTAAAAATACTTTTGTACAAAAGTATTTAAAATACAAGTATAAAATACTTGGCTTGGAAAAGTATTTAAAATACTAAGTACAAAATACTCACTGGCAAACTACATAAAAAAATAAGGAAGTCATATTAAATTGCGACAAAAATTCTTAACATAGAACAATTTTGTGAAGACGACACCTTACTTACAACTTTTGATCAAAAACAAACATTTTCTGGGTCCAAAGATGTTCGAGTACCCATCTATAGTGTCCAAGACACTATAGAGATGGGGTTCTAGTTCTAGTCAGAGTTCGTTAACATCAAGATCCACAGAAACACACAATAATTTAATGGCATATAAAAAATATCGGTAGCCTACTATTTATGCAGAAAGAATGGTCAATGTAATTTATCCAAATTTAAAATTTAAAAACATTAAATTAGGCTAGATAAAGTTTTGTTCAGTAGTCTGGCACAATGGGATGGATAAAAATTCTTCCACTACTGAATACAAGCTCAACGTACGTACCTTACAAAGTCTGCTATGTTGAGACTTCTGTCACAATTCTCTCCATCAGCAAAACTCTCTATGCTACTTTTTAAGTAAGTGTTCGAAGTCTCTGGTATGGGAATGGCCTATCGCTTGTGATAATAATACAATACACCAGCACAGGTCAACTAAGTGTTATACTATAGGTGTCTTCCTGTATGCTGTAATTTGTCAAGTATGTAGTCCATGATCCATTAAATTAACTGGAGATCGATGTAATAAAACTCTGCGCAGAGTCACAGAAGTTCTAATTGCCACCTACCAATAGACATGTCTAATACCATCCTCATTTGTCCTATTCATAAACATCTAGATAGCTAACATCTAGTCTAATTCCTATTCTAGCAAGCATAGACAAGTCCATTCTGGTGTCAAACATCAAACTGATTTCAAACATAATTATATGCCTGTTGATTTGATGCCTCATGTGGTTGGTAAACTCTACCCCTACACCATACATCAAATGCACCTGTAATTAACTTCGCTCGCCCTGTGGTCAGCGGTGCCCAGCCATCCATAACAATGACTAACCACTATCAGCCTGTTTAAGGGGCCATTGTGTCTTAAACCTTCTGTTCAAGGGCTCCTTTGTTTGAGTTAGGAAGAAGCCTAGTGCATGACCAATGGAGCATGCAATATTGCATAGCTAATTGCAGCTGGTGAGATTTAAAAGTATTTTGAAAAAGTATTTTAACATCATCACAATTTTAAGTACAAAATACTAACCAAAAAGTATTTTAAGTAAAAGTAAAAATACTTGATCACAAAAGTATTTAAAATACAAGTACAAAATACTTTGATGGTATTTAAAATACTATTTTAAATACTAGTATTTTAAATACTTCCCATCACTGCAGGTATAAGGCATATTTTTTTAAAGTCACTTTTATGGCCATGTCATTGACATAAAGGCCAACAGCGCTTTGAGGATATATCCTATAGTGAAACACGATTGTCCATTTGTTTAGAAGCAATCTTTCACACAAAGCAGCATGGAATAGCTAATGTAGCATACACTTGTAACATTCACTGTTGCGTTCAAATGCTGGCTGCAGGGGCAGAATTTAGATTTTCACCCCACCTGAGCCCAACATAATTATATAGATCTATAGAGCCAACTCAGCTCTAATGAGAAACCTACGCTGACCGGGGGGTGGGTGGGAGGATGGGGGGGATGGGGGATGAGGGGTGGTTGGGGGAGGGATACACTGTCGACGCATAGGTGAGGACGGTGGGGGGACTAGTCATTCGCCATAATTAATTATCGCCCGAGGCTAAGAAAATGAAGTCTCTAACACTTCCTGTATACACTATGGGTTTGCCTCATGCATGGTTAGCTTAAGAATAGACATCTAGATGCATTAGCGCAATGTATCTAGAATATTTTTCTAGATGTCTATGGCCTAAGGAACTGCTATTCTCTTTCTGTTATGCTACTGCATACATGTACACATTGTACAGACAGAGAGATTTTTAAAAGAAGCTATAATATAGGCGTACAGAGAAAGGCAGCAGTGTAGTGCAATCTGAGATAATCGTTCACACATAGAGTAACAATAAACCACTTACCTCGTTACAAACCTCAATCGTTACAACTCTCGACCACAGACGCAGCTGCCCTTGCTCCTCGAATAATTGTTTAATTCATATAAAGGAGACGCAACCCATTCATCCATAGCCTGCTTGTGTGCGTGTGTGCGTGCGTGCGTGTGTGTGTGTGTGTGTGTGTGTGTGTGTGTGTGTGTGTGTGTGTGTGACTCTCTCCGTCGCTCTATCTCGCTCACTGTCTGTGCGTGTGTATGCTTGTCTGTCCTTTTCCGTTCTTCTCTCAGCTGTCTCAAAGGACGCCACTATTCGACCGAGATAATTCTCGGCGCTCTAATCCACGCGCGGTAGTCAAAGCCCCGCCAGCACCGACCAACCGACCAACCAACCAACCGGGCAACTGGGCGACCGACCGACAATAAGGCAAATGAAGCGACGATGAGGAGAAGAAGAAGAGGATGAGGACGACGATGAGGACTACGAGGAAGAAGAAAAAAGGAGGAGGAGGTGGTGGACGAGGAAGAGGAGGAGGAGGAGGAGGAAGAGGAGGAGGAGGAGGAGGAGGAGGAGGAGGAGGAGGAGAAGGAGGAGGAGGAGGAGGAGGGGACGATGACGACGACGAAAAAAGAAGAAAAGAAGGAAGAGGAGGAGGTGGCGGAAGAGGAGGAGGACGACGAAGAAGAAGAAGAGGAGGAGAAGGATGAGGAGGACGATGACGACGACGAAAAAACGAGGAGGAGGAAGTGGAGGTGGACGCGGAAGAGGAGGAGGATGAGGTATTGAGGATGAGGGAGGAGGAAAAGGAAGAAGGTTAGAAGGAGGAGGGCGAAAGAAGAAGCAGAGCGGAGGAGGAAGAAGAGGTGGGAAGAAAGAAAAGGAGGAGAAAGTATAGGAGAAGAAAGGACTGGAGAGAAGTCTATAATAGAGGAGTTGGAGTAGGAAGAGGTTGAGGAATAGAGGATAGATGGAGGAAGGTAGGAGGAGACGTGACCATAGGCGCACGGTGCACACTGCTGCCAGCCCTCTAGTGATGAACATCGATACATCAACCGCCGCCAGCCGGGTGAAGACTGCGAGCGATAATAGACGTAATAGAGAATGATCGGGTAAATTCGCTTTGATGACGTCAAAAATATGGCGACGGAGACGCGTTTGATCGACGAAAGTTATTGGCGGTGTAAATTTAAGCGGGTTTTCTCGCTAAGCTTTAGAGGCTAAATATTCATCTTGTGCAACGTAAAATGGCCTAATTGTTTTTGTCACTAATCTGCAGATTTAGGAACTCCTTTGATGGCTTTGAATAAGCTAAATATTTATGTGTAAACTTAGGTTAACATCGCGCTTTCTATAATGCGATCAGATGACCGCAGCTGAATTCAGGTCTGCCAGTCGCAACTAGCATCTATGAGAGTAGTCCTATTATAGCCTCCTAGGCCTAAGTTTATGAGTCTATCGAGTTCACACTTACATGTAGGCCTGTAGGCGAACAAAATTCAGCACTCGCTGGCTGTGACCAGGACCGGATTAAGGCATGTTCACCATGTTCGGCCGAACAGAGGCCCCCACACTTTAGGGGCCCCACAAAAGCAAAAATTTTGAAGAAAAACTTGGCATATTGTGAAGAAATTTCGACCATAGACTAAATCGTCGTCAGCTATTTTGGCAGAGAAAAATCAGTAGGCCTATATGCTAAAGAAATTCCGACCAAATGACTAAAAAAAGGGTTAGATTTTTGCCGAAGGTCCCCCATTCTTTTCCGAACAAGGCCCCACATTTCTTAATCCGGCCCTGGTTGTAACACTGCCTTGCTGCGGCTAATTAAATTTCCTGAAATTTCGGAAGTTTCGTGTGAAGGCATTCAAAATGCTTGTGATTGATATAAAAATGCAACAAAATTTAATCCTAGAAATACATAGAAATATTGAGAAGAGTTTGCGTCACCCACCGGAAGAGGGAGACCAAGAAAACCCGTCAGATATTTGTAGACTTTTGAGGAGTCCAATCTTGATAGAGACGCACCCAAAACGCACCCATGCATCTATCGCTCAGTCGTATAGCCTAGCTTGGTCATTCTGCGGCACTAAAATCCCAGATAGTCATGATAGAATTATTCTCTCGCGGATTCGATAACTGCGTAGAGCAATCTAATGGGTGTGCTGCTGATGCTGCTGCTGATGCTGCTGCTGCTGCTGCTGCAATTAAGTGAGGATGAATCGCATCTGCAGTAGCAGCAGCAGCAGCTCGGAGGCTGAGGAGCGGAAGAAGAGATGGACGGCATATGTATCTATGGCATGCGTGATGGAGCGATAATGGGTGTCAGCAGACGGTCTTGTTGAGATTTTCTCGCAATTTGGTTGCAGCCTGACGTCCGTAATAAGGTCTCGACCTCAAAGCGAGACGAGACTCGACTGTCGTCGTCGATGCATGCATTGCATGCATTGCATGCATTGCATGCATTGCATGCATTGCATGCATTGCATGCATTGCATGCATTGCATGCATTGCATGCATTGCATACATTGCATGCATTGCATTGCATACATTGCATGCATTGCATGGTCGTCGGTCGCAGTTACGTTTTGCAGCAGAAACTCATTCGTTTTTTCATTGTCATAGGCGTAGGAGACGGGGGTCCAGGGGGGGCAAATGCCCCCCCAAATTTCGGGCAAGTCTGATTTTTCGGGCAAGCAGACCCGGAAAAATAAAGAAGTTTTTTTAAAAAATTAGTTTTTTTTATTTTTCCGGGTCGCATATAGGCATTCCGTACCCGATTTCGTAGCATTGCAAGCCGTAACGCTTTTTCATTGACTGGTTCCAGATTATGAATATTCATAACCAATGACGTGTTTAGTGCCTTCTCGTGCGCTGTTGTTGCTGCTGTTGTTGACATACGGGGGAAAATGGCCGATTGCGGTGCGTTTAAAGTTATAAGGAGTTTCCATTCGATAGTGAAGTAATAGAAAGTGTGAAGGTAGACTTCTAATCAGAGCAAAAATAAAATGCAAAGGTTACGCGTTGTTACGTGCGTGCCAGCGAATATGTCATCCACCAACTCATCGCTTCAATAATACGCTGTGGTCAACAGCTATAGGCCTATGTGATGCATCAGGCTTCGTTGAATCAACCGCCTCCTGCGATACCAAAAATCAAACCTGCGCTACAAGTCATTACATTAGATTTTACTAGACTTCAGTTGCCTAAATTCGCACAAGTTGAAATTAGTGTTCTGCACATTCCCAATTGTAACTTTAAAAGCTCTAATGTTTATTCAGTTCTCGTGAACTGTCTCATCTTCCATGCCTACTGTTCGACAGCCAGTAATATTTAGAGCTTACGTACAGTAGTTCATGTGAATCTCAGTTCTAGTGAAAATCATCCTAAATTTAAACCTATGTGTAGTCTATGCGCAATTGCATATAGGCCTAAATACGTTTTATTAAGATGTGTGACGGTTATCTTCATTCAAATTGTTCAAATTTGATTATTTTGAATCATGAATCAGAATCCTTTGCATCCACGTTCACAGACCTTCTAATTCCACGTTCTGACTTCCTGACAGGAATAGATTTGTAGAACTGTAGGCCTACAGTTAAAAACTAGCAAAAAGGTCATTGTCCTCCGATTGAAAGTAATTTACCATGGAGGATGGGAAAGGAAAGAAGGGGTTGTGGCGTTATGCAGTTCTAAAAATTTCTTAAAACATTCCTGTAAGAGTTAACGTTACTGCTGAATTATGAATAGCCTAAGCAGGCCTACCAATAAAAGCATTAATATGAATTATTTATTTACTGAGAATTTGATATAGCGCTCCTTCAAGGTTACTACTCAGGAGCGCTCCCAGTCCAACAACGGTCGAATAAGACAGTCTTGAGAAGAGAAAGAAATGAAGTAGAAGTAGGAAGGCTAATAGGTATTTGACGAAGGGTAACAGGTAGCTCATTCCAGGTCGCAGGGCCAGCCACGGAGAAAGCACGGCGCTGCTGAATGCAAATAGCCTTATGGCTTTACATAATAGAAAGGCATTTGCTAAAAACATCAGTGTTACTCTGTTATCATTGCTCATCAATAAATTATTATCCTTCTTCAACAATATGGTTGACAGGCCGCAACCTATAGTCCAATCATCTAATGACAACTTGTGACGATTCAGACATAGCGAAGTCCCAACATTTACAGCTTGACCTACCTGCTAGTTGCTTATATTTTAAATACAATTATTAAACTAAAATCGGGTGTTTAAATTTTTGGGTGAGGCAATATAGCCTAATAATAATTTTCGTCTATTCAACAATACGGTTGAAAGTCCGCAATGGGTTACAGTTGAAACAGTTTGCAGGAACTCAGATTACAGAATACGTAAATCTTAACTATACTAGCTGAACAGACAGCCTGCAATAGGCTACATGGAGCTAAAACAGTTTAATTACAAAGCATATCCGCACAATAATATATCACGCAACGCAGCTTTATCCCATCATATGCAACACTGTTTGGTGTAGGCTATCTATTTATTAAAGCACTTTAAAATCTTGTCAGGTAACTGCCATATAGCCTACTAGGCCTAATGGACGCAAAGGCTGCGAGTTATTAAACATAATAGCCTAAGATTATTGATATTGCCAACGCAAAGTCTGTAATCAAAACGTGCCTAATGATGTCACTGGTTATGAATATTCATAATATGGGATCGGCCAATGAAAAGGCGCTTAAGGCTGACAATGCTACGAAATCGGGTACGGAATGCCTATATGCTTCCGGGTCTTTTTGCCCGAAAAATCAGACTTGCCCGAACAAAAACGGTAGTCAGACCTTTCGGGCAAAAAGTAACGGAAAATTTCAGAAGATTTCGGCCGAATGATTAAAAAAAGGTGGTCAGAATTTTCGGGCAAACGTAACGGGAATTTTTCTCAAGATTTCCGCCGGATGACCAAAAAATTTTCGGGCAAAAATTAGATTTTTGCCCCCCCAACGCTGAAATGTCCCCTACGCCTATGTTCATTGTGCACCTAACGTTTGCACCTGTCAAAAAGATAAACCCAATGCGTCCACGACTCCACATAAGTTTATGGGAGGATCTAGGCAAATTGACATCTTAGTGCTTTCTCTTAGCAAAACTTAGGTCTAAGCCGATGAATTCATAAATGTTGACGCGATAAAGGTTTAAATGTCTTGCCTGATTAGACTTGCATGTACATGTATAGGTGTGTGCGTCAATGCACTGAACCGTTCACAGTAGGCCTATAGCCTAGGGCCTACTCAGGACCGAAAGTGATCAGCCGGGTCAGTCCGTGTCAGCGACCCGAAGTGAGCAGGGTCAGTCCGGGTCTGCGACCTGGCATTTATTTTTTGCCTGCTTTTACCGGGTCTTATCCGGATCGCATGTCTCACATTAATTTTAATGCGATGCAGCTTAAACGTTTGTATTTCGGGCAGAACAGGAAACAGAAAACAGCAGACGACTTTTGATTATATTTCTTCTACCTAGGCCTATTTATATCTGATAATAGGGCTGTGATTCGTGACATTTGTGTTAAAATGGCAGAGCAAGGAGAAGGCAATTAGGCTAATGGCGGAAAAGACAGCTGATTTCCACCGATGACATTTGACGATTGCACGCATATCAAAACCGATGGAATTCGATAGGCTAGGGATTGAAATGGAATAGGGTACACATAGGTAGCCTATTAGGTCTCCAAATATTTTTATGTGCTGGAGGGATTGATATCCCAACTTTTCAGTTTTTTTCTTCCTCCACCTCCTCCTCCTCCTCCTACTCGTCCTCCTCCTCCTCCTCCTCGTCCTCCTTCTTTCCTTCCTCCTCCTCCTCCTCCATTTTTATTTGGTTCGCGAGTTCTCTTTATCATTAAATTAATTATTTTTTCGCTACGACAGTCCGAGATGAATAAACAACCAAATTCAATTGGCTAATTTTTGTCGGCTTCATAAAATTAGGCCCTATCCCTTCGATATTAGTTCCAGGTCAAAGGCTACTTTTTAATTTTCAATCGGAAATGAGGGGCGACTCATCTTACTTACTTGAGTCGTATTGAGGATATCCGGTTCCTTACTTAGCGCCATATCTGGCAGTTGCCAGTGGCGACGTGGCTTGCGTGGTGTAAACAGAAGTTGTAATTTAATACCAAAACGAAATAATTTAACGAAATGGAAATTCGAATCCGTTTATTCGCTCTGTTTATCATATTCTCGCAACTGATTACAACTGCGTCTAAATACCTTGAAGGAACGTTGTCAACGGTTGAGGTTTGTTTAATTATCAGCCCAAATTTGATTTCCAACAATTGGCGACAGGATACTTGTATGCCTTGGTCAAATAAAATACATCTACTCGACAATGATTTCTAATCGCTATTGATACGTTTTCATTTCAGCCGAAATATCCTCCAACTCTACAACCAGAAGTTGCCGAGAGAAGTGTTTAATTAATTTGTATTTGCATTACGGATCGCCTTAGCGTTGTTCATTGAGGCGCTTAACGAATATGTCTCTGTTTTTTTCTTTCAGAAATGGTCTTTCTTAGCCAGATTCTGTTTTCTTTCCGATATGGGAAAACTCCACTACGTGTTCACATTTCCACCGGTATGTGAGAACTCTTCACGTTACTCAGTAGGCCTACACGAGTCTATAAGAGAATAATTAACGTTAAGCAATGCAAATGCAATGCTTTTGAGTGGAAAGTAAACGTATATATAGCCTAGTCTGGCATTTATGAAGCGTCACCTCAAACGTGAACTCATTAGCATACACGTGATCAGTGCTTAAAGTGTAGAAAAGAAATGCGTGGACAGATCTTACCTTTCCATGCTGGCCTGGTCTAATAAGTGGCAGGACGGAGTTCAGATTTGAATATGAGTGTGTGGACGCGTCCATGGCTATCCAGTTACACCTTAAACCCTGCATCTGATGAAAGGTGATATTAATTTTAATTATTTTATAGACTCAGCTTCTTGAAAATTTCACTGCCCACCCACGAACTATAATTATCTGCTATTAAGAATTCATCTATATTAATAAAAGATTTACTATATTTACAAATATTCATTTAGGGACAGTTGGAAATCTTTTGTTTAGTATTGCATACCTGTCTGTAAAGAGTTGTCATTTCCTAAGAAGTCATCTGCAACATTTTTTAGGACTTTCAGCCACAGACTCTGTTGCTCTACTATGATGGACCGGACCAATGGCCTGCAGTCTACAAGAAGGGCCTTGTAAGTCTTGAGTTATAGTATAATTATAATAACTTTGATGGTGATTGTAATCATAGAACTTTGCATGTTTCAGATCTATCTTCTCCAGCATTGACATCTGATCAGACTTGTGTGCGAGACTTTAAACTTTAAGACTGCGACCGAGGTAGTGGGATCAAGATCGAGACTGAGACAGTGGGATCTGATACGGGGAACCAGGGCCCATGAGAGTTCAAGACAATTTTAGCACTGAGACTTTTTTGGAACTTGGCCCACAGGATTGCACAGATTACAGAATAAACAGTTAAAGCAATTTAGTTCGAAATCCTGAAACAATAGGTTCTGAGACCGAGACATAAAAAACTTGTCTCAAAGTGTCTCTAGACCGAGACACTAAGACCATTTAACTCTGCATCTGAGCCGGTTACATCACACTAGTCGGGTAAATCTACTCTGTCGCCTAGATCTCATTTGTTTGTCTCTTTCACAGTTGAAACGCTCTGCCTATTAATGCTGAATGGACAGAGTTTGTATTTGAGTTAGGCCTAGATCATTATACTCAGCTACGTTTTGAGGTCAAGGTGAAGTTTAGTTTCTATTGTATTCCTTCCCACCTGCATTAAGCGTTGTGATGCTTTAGTTATCCATTCAGTTTTTCGTTACAATAATTATACAATGCATTTGAATGGGATGCAGCCTATATCAAGGGAATAGGATGGAGCATCCAAACTATGAAAGGCATCAGCAGCAGAGCCATCTCCCTCATCAACCATGCTGGAAGTACATCAGTAGAGATTGACATACTTCCAGCATGGCTGTGCTGATGATGCCTTTCAAAGCTTGCATGTTCATTGTTCAGTCTATCTTTGTCATTGGCTACTTCCCATTCAAATGCACTGTTTTGCATGTTGATGAAGCTATGACTTTAATGACATCTTCTGTGGTGATTGGAATGAACACACATGCCTGGAGTTGGGAAATTAGTCTCAATATCTGAACTGCTAAGTGTTGCATAGTAGTTCTGTATATTTAGTGAACAATACATATCGGTAAATAGCTGACTTTCTCCGTTTCATTTTCAGTCATGCGTTGATATGACGTCTCCGCCTCACATCATTCCGGAGAACAACCAAGAAATCCTTCTAGATGTCTCCGAACCATGGTCTGGCTGTCAGCGAATCATAGACAATAAGACAAAAACTCCAGTTGTCCATTGTGAGGCAACAAGATCATTCCGTTCTGCGAGAGAGAGATGGTGGTACCTCGCCGTGTCACGATGTCAGAATACCACTATGCCGGTCTGTTGTCTGATTCAGCTGTTAAAGGACTTAGTATTGTACTTCTGACTGCTTGATAGATTTAATTTTTAATTTTCTGGCAATTTTGATGCGATTTGAGATTATTCAGATTGTTGAAAACTTTGGCCAGATTGTTATTTAAATGCGTGATTGCACTTGATTATTTTCAGGGACTTTTCATCAAGTATCAAATCCACATGACAAACGGGGCGAGTGGCGATGTTTTTCATGAAGAATTCTCTGCAGATGAATTTAGTAAGTATGAAGACGTTGGTTGCAATTCCTGAAGACAAAAACAATTGTTCAAGATGTATTTCACGTATTGTTACGTTAACAATTTGCGTTTACTTGAAACTTATACCAAAACAAAATCATTTACGAAGAGTTAAGCTTAGGTAAATGAGGGCTACACTTGTTGCAGTATGTTTTATGTATTTTTCATGCTTCGAGGCATTTCTCCTGGTTAGATAAGAGTGTTAAAAGATTTGGAAGTGAGTTAATGTTTCATGAGTCAGACAGACGACATGAGTGAAGCTCTCGGTCAATGATTACTGGTATGCAGAATTGTTTTACTTGCCATTGCAGGTATCCTGGAGGTTGACATTGCATTCCTGTTGATTCTGGTCGTCATTCTTATCCTTGCCTTCATCTCAGCAGGTATATATATAAAATATTATATATAAAATATTATATATATATATATATATATATTATGTGTGTAAGTATTTATGTATTATAACAAATATTTTTATGTTGTGTGTCCCAAAGTGCATTTGCAAGTGTGGTAATAAAGAATATGCTTACATATTCACTATTCCACAGATTGATAAAATCACAATTCACAGCTGGCAGCACAAAACAATGCAATACAAATACAGCACACGGCAATAGAATACAAGAAAGTGCAATGCGATCGAATGTAATACTATATATTGCAACATACTACAATACTTTTGGTTGTTGTGTTGCAATATAAATTGACTTTACATAGTTTCAGATTCTGGTCTACCTTTGATGGCCTTTGCATAGCTATTGGAGTTTTACATAGACTGCATTACAGTACAATACAACCCAACATTATGCAGAAAATGAGCTGAAATGCAGTTCACTGTATTACAGGAATCTGTTGGAATGATAATCGGTATTTAAATTTATTGCACTATGTTTTGTGATGGGGTATTGTGTGAATTCTTGTGTTCTGTGTAGACCAGCTTCAGAAGAAACTGTTGTTTCATACAACATACAAGATGTATCTGGTCTCTCTGTCTCTCGAATGCTTCTACATCTTCATCATGTGCATCGCTTATGGAAAGTATGCCAACGATGGAAAAGACCCAACTTCGCTTAAGACATTCGGTTGGTACAATGATTCTTACTTGTTAACATACTTTCAGCTAGATAAGTGTTTTGTTAATTTATTTTTCGCTGTACTTTACTGAATCACTCATCCTTTTAATCAATCAATTTTTCAGTCAGTCATTTTCCTTCATAAATAGCAGCTTACATCGAATGTTTAATTTGTCCTTTTTCCTTTTAAACTGACCTGCTTCTTTGTTTTGGTGCTGGTGGTATTTAGGTCGTGTCGCATCTGCAGCCAGCTTCCTTATCTTCATTCTGCTGCTGCTGCTGATGGGCAAAGGATTTACGATCACCAGAGGGCGCATTAGCACCGGAGGGTCCATCAAGATCGCTGTCTTCATGACTCTTTACATACTCACTTACGCCATTCTCTTCATCTACGAGGCCGCCGTGAGTCATCGTCGCAATTGACGATCCTTGCTAGATTCGAACAATTTAAATTGGACTTACAAATGCGGTACTGTGTGGGACGATTTAGTCTATTGTAGTCGATTTTCTTTTGTTCTCATCTGTTCTGCTTCTTCTGTCCATTCATTTAAATGTGTGTCTCTCTTCCCTAACAGCTTCATGTATATCTATTGCTTGCTTCATTACATAACACTAACAGTTACATAATTAGTGCTAACAGGTACTAACACCATATGCAGCTACATATCAAACACTAACACTTTTGTATCTAATGGTACCCCATCAAATCATTAGCATGCAGGATAAAACCATGCCGACAAAAGCATGAACCGACAATCGCATGCAGACAAAGGCAATGGCAGGTTGCAGTATTGTGGAACCATAGCAATCAGGCATCGCCTAAGTCTGAATATACGGTATTTAGCCCGTTTTAATTTTTGCTTAAGCAGTTGTTCTTGAATGGAGGCTGGATTGACGAAAACGGCTGTTGATTAAGCAGAAGCTGGACTGATGAAAAGAATACCGATTAAATGGAGGCTGGATTGATAGAAGTAATTCTTGCTAACATAGAAGTTGGACTGGCGAAAACAAGTCAAAGTTAAATTGTAGCTGGAAAGAATGAAAATAATGCTTAGAATTCGGATTGATGAAAATAGTTATTTAGATAGAATCTAGGCTGATGAAATGAATTCGTGATTAAAAAGAAGCCGGATTATGAAAATAATTCTTGCCAAAATAGAAGTTGGATTAATGAAAAGAGGTCATGCTTAAAAGTAACCTGGATTGATGAAAATAGTTATTACTTGAACAGATGCTTTCTTAACTGACTAGCAGTACCCATATGTTTGCACTGAGATAATTAGTTAAGCTATATGTATTGAATCTGTTTACAATGTCTGATCTGCCATTCCACCAACGATTGATACTGGGGTTCTTCTGATAGCGGGACTTGTCCCTTTGGGGTTCCCCTTTAAGTGCTCAACCGTATGCGATCCTTTGCTTTATAATGTACTGTTTATTCTTATGATACGCTGTTTATTCTTTCTGTTATGTTAATCATTAATGTTAATGCTATTATTCAGTTTTGTTTTGTCTTGATCAATGTGCAACGGTTGTTGCCTTAATAAATGGTATTTGATTTGATTTGATTTGATTTGATTTGATTTGATTGATTTGATTTGATTTGATTGATTGATTTGATTTGATTTGATTTGATTTGATTTGATTTGATTGATTTGATTTGATTGATTGATTTGATTTGATTTGATTTGATTTGATTTGATGCTGGAGCTGGATTGATGCAAATAATTCATGATTAACTGGAAGCTGCAGAGATGAAAATAATCCGTGATAAACAGAAGATGGATTGACGAAAAGAATTTTGTTGTTTTGTGGAAAATAGCTTGATTTTTGTCATTATAATCTACTCTGTGCGCTTTCTTCGGCACGCATTTGTCAGGCAAATTTTGCAGCATACTTATGTTAGACGCGCTAATTACTGAACACCATAATTATATAACTGCCATTAACAGCGACTAACATAAACATTTATGGATATGCATCAGATACCAACTGTTACATATTTGACTCTAATAATAGCTATCTTTGTTTGTTTGTGTGTGTGATGTTAAAGTTTTTCGACCCTGGTGATGTTCTGTACATCTACGAAAGTCCTCCTGGTTACGGTCTGTTGGCCTTGCAAATCGTCGCTTGGATTTACTTCAGCTATGCATGCTTCTTCACAGTCAAACATTATCCAGAGAAATCTAAGTTCTATACACCATTCTACATCTTCTACAGCATTTGGTAGGTTCTACTTTTGGTCTGTTCTAGTCTTTCTATTATGTTCTAGTCTTTCTATTATGTTCTAGTCTTTCTATTATGTTCTAGTCTTTCTATTATGTTCTAGTCTTTCTATTATGTTCTAGTCTTTCTATTATATTCTGTTTCTGTTCTCTTCTGTTCTGTTTTTATTACATTGTGTTCTGTTCTGATCTATATTTTAATTATGCTGCAGTCTGTTTGATTGTACTCTGTGTGTGATAGAATTGATTGCAGTTTTCATGTTTCTAATAAATAATAATGGTCTACTGTTTAGCTAGAAAAGTTATGGGAATTGAAATTCTATTCTCGAAGTTTCTACAATGCCAGAAAAGCAAAGTTACAGCTTTTTTACGGCTGATTGCAACAAAATTGACATGCAGATAAGGTGCGAATTGGTTCTAAGTGAAGGTCAGACACATGGTGAAGGTCAGACACATGGTGAAGGTCAGACACATGGTGAAGGTCAGACACATGGTGAAAGTCAGAGACATGGTGATGGTGTTTAGGCTTGAAGCTGCCGGAGAGACCAGTTGTGGAGTAGGAATTATGGTGAGATTTGTATAAAACGAGTGTTTGTGGTTTAAGTGAAAGACCTGTGCAGCAATAGGTTTGTATATTATAGTTTATAACTCTATCTAGCTGAAATTTATTTGATTGTCATTTTCAAAGTTGTTTGTTTGGTTTTTCATGGGTGATAGACTGTTGTGCTTCTTGGTTAAGTGCTAAAAAAAGTTAGAAATCTTATTTGGATGCCAACTCTGATGCTTATTTTTTGATTATAATTGTTCCCAATGCTTACCATCATGCATCTAACCGTGGAAACACATGCATTGCAATAAAACTCATCATTTTCATTCTCACTGCTCCCCCAGATCACTTTTGCCATTGGGTACCCTGCACTTGGCTTTCGAGTGACACTACAGAAGTTTAGAGATTACGATTACGAAGTTTCTGATTGGACTGACATTTTCATTCTAGGTTTCTGATTGGTCCGATCTTTGTAATCATAGCCTACTTTGGATTTCCAAAATATCAGCGCGCTAAAATCGTAAATGGCATTGATCTCGGGATCACCCTCCTAGCACAGACATACTTGCTGGTCAGTATGGAGTTACTTAATATTATTATTTAGTGCTGGCTTAAAAATATGATTTCTTGTAGATACTTAGCCCTTCGTAAGGAAAGGTTGCATGGATCCTGAAGTTACATTTGGATAGCTAGGGTCCGATAGGACAAGTTTTGGTTGGGTCGCAGGGTATGTTGGATATGGAAGGAGAAGTTGGGTTAGGGTGAAGGTAGGGAAGGATAGGTTATGTGTGGTTTTTAGTGTTGAGTTTGTAGCACTGGATTGTTGTAGAATCAAAATAATAAGATGGTGAAGATGGGGTATTATCAGAATAAGATAACTTCATTAAACTTCATGTATGGTCAGATCAGGTAGTGCACATGGGATGATTTGTTTATGCAGAGCCATGATTCTATTTCTATTTTTTACATCGGAGGAAATGATAAGACTGACGGAGGACAGAAAAACATTGGGGGTAACATCGTGCACGATGCGGCCGATCAGATCAAAGATGGCCAGGAACAGGAACAGGATATGTTTCTGTTTTTGATCTAATGACTGCAGTATCATTTGATTTCATAAGTTAGCAGTCGATTGGTGAATGGAGTGATACGACATTAAATTACATGTGAAATGTATAGTTTTCAATGGATATTTTTCAATGGATATTTTTCTTGTATAAGTTGGATTCAGGGCAAGTTTTGCTAAGTAGAACCATGTAAAGAACATGAGAAAGATAGTAGTTTTTTGATAGCTAACTGTTTGGATTCTATTGCTTTGCTCATTCCAGTTTCTGACGAGACCACAGAATTCGAACAAGAATTTCCCTTTCCACGTCAGAACATCACAGGTGTGTGTTTAGAGTGTTGCTCTCATAATTCTCTCTCATTATTCTCTATTTTTCTCTTTCTTCTCTATTTTTCTCTTTCTTCTTTGTCTTCTCTTTATTGCCTCTTTATTTGTCCTTAATTTTGCTCATTATCCTCTTTTCTGTATGGTTCTTTTTGGCACGCTTACCACCAAAAATAAGCAAGATGAATTCAGAGACAGACAGACAGACACAAATGTGCAAGATAGAGACAGCAAAACGAGACAAGCAATTGTAGAACTCTGCACAAATGTAGCCATTGCAATGCCAGATCGAGAGGAAATTAGGTCAGGCTTGCAGAAGTAACTGTCATCAAGCTTAGAGTTGAGCTTAGATGCACAAGTGCACATACAAAGCAATGCAATGATCATGATCCAAATTCCTGCTTTTTGTTGAGGGCTGATCATCTTTTTCTTTCAATAGTTATGTTATTAGCAACATTACATTATTATTTTATTTTCACAGCTGAATTGTAACTTGATGCAAATGGTAATCCAATGCAGCTTGTTGTTAATGTTCGTAAGTAACAAAATAAGTTAAATGAAAATTTAGAATTGGTTGCTCTAAAATTTAAACTTTTTGGTTAATTGTATTGAGATTGCATCACTTAGTTAATTGGTGTCTTAAGTAATTAAATTGTGTTTATTGATTTAAAAGTGTGTAGGGGGAAAGTAACAAAAGGTAATTGCCGTGAAAACATCACTGTATCTGTATTCCTTTTTCTGTTCAGATTGGAATAATGCGAGCTGAGATTAAGGATGTTGACAGCTATTCACCTCATCCATATGCCCCCACTCAGGAATTCCTTAGCCCTGGACCAGATTTTACAACCCTCTTCACTGTCACAAAGGCCATCTACACTTTGGTAGGAAAATTTCTCTTATAGAGAAACTTAGCTTTCTCCATTGTGCATTTTTACAGTCGACTTTGAATTATAAGAATGCAGTTTGATGGGGTTTTATTGTATTGATTTTGCTCAATAATTCGCTGGTTGGAGTATTGGACAGGCAACTCAAATCTAAGGGATTCAGGTCCCTGGCATGTCTGATGCATTCAATTACTGAATAGTTCATTGGATGTGGCACATTTAGTAGGTAGAGTTCAGTCACAGATTATATTTGTACTAATTTTAAGAGAATTTTCGCTTTAAAAGATTTTTTATTGAATAGATTTGGATTTTAGTCTTTTGATGGAAGAGAATTTTGGTTAAACAGAATTTAAAAAAAAAGTTTTGCATGAATCATGTTTTTGTAGCCGGATCGTCAGGAAATTTCGTCAGCTCGTAGTCAGAACGAGGCACCCAATGGAAGTCAGGCAGAACAGGTCCATTACTAATCACAATTAATCATTTGTATGCTAATAACAATCAACGTCTTACTATTGTTCTTATTATTGTTGTGGTAGTGATTACCACAGGGGCCTCAGAAGGCCGCTGCCTGTCCAGGTAAGAGTCTGGCATCCAGTGACCCAAATGAGATCTTGGTTTAATCGAGAAGATATGGTTAGGGAACAAATTATAGGAGTGTTTAAGAATCTGTTTTTCTATCTTTCATTGCAAAAATAAAGATTTTAGTCATGATGGCAATGGTTTAAATATAAGATTTTTACCAATAGGTTGTGAATATCTTCTAAATGTTAATTGAAAAGAGATTAGATTGAAAATTATTGTCAGACTTTGTTAGCCTATCTATACAGATACCTTGCAACCATATTGGTTATAAGCTCATACTTAGTAAGTCTTGTTAGTTTCCAATGGAATCATAACAATGTAAGATATATGTTTATTCTGTATAATATGTGTTGTGTTCTTCTGCTTACTTTACTAACAGAATGGGACAATCGACAAATTTCCACACGCTGTCACCGCAAGTCCATTCGTAACGCAACACTGAATTCAACGAATATAATTATATCGAAGGTCGTGTTGCGTAGTTACTTTCGCCAAAGTTGACAGCGACAGACGAAATGACTGTGATTCGCATTTCTTCTTATATAAAAAATAATTGTTTGATGATATCTTTGGTTTATAGGCCTTGGGAAGTAGAGTTTTACACATAAATAAAATAAGTTATTTAATCGGCTATTGCAATGGGGAAGCCTTTAATGGCAACTGCTTCTGAGTACTGGTATATCTAAGTTCTTATTACATTACTGGAATACATAATTATTACATTGATATAAATATGTATTTTTTAAATAGAGGCTATATTACTATATTGCATTTAAAATTTGGATACACAAAGCAATCTCATTTGACATGAGAGAGGTCGATACTAAGAATGGCACTTAAAACTGAACTTAAAGATCTTATACTAAAAATAGAACTTAAAACTGAACTTAAAGATCTTATACTATGGGCAGAACTTAAAACTGAAGTAAAAGATCTTATGCTAAGAAGAGAACTTAAAACTGAAGCCAAAGACCCTATTCTAAGACTAGAGCTTTATTAAAACTGAAGGTAAAGCTCTGATACTAAGAATAGAGCTTAAAACTGAAGTTAAAGATCTGATATTAAGAATGGAACTTAAAACCAAATTTAAAAGATCTGATATTAAGAATAGAACTTAAAACTGAAGTTAAAAGATCTGGTATTAAGAATAAAACTTAAAACTGAAGTAAAGGATCAGTTGCTGAGAATAGAATAGCAAGTGATCTTAGGCTAAAAGCAGAAAAGATCTGACACATGCACTTAATTTTAATTGAGAATTATGACTGTGGTTATGAAGGCAAATATGTAGTGTGAAGTCAAGTGAATTTTCTCTTTTAAATACTCTGCAAGCTGTAGAGCTGGTCCGATTCAAAGGTGTATCATGTTCTACAGTTTATGCAGTAATTTTCAGTGCTTACTTTTGGTTATTTTATATTTTCGAATATTTTACCAGTTAATCCTTCAAAATTATTATAAACATTCTGCCTTCTAAATAAGCTCAAATGGGTATCAAAATTTAACCATGACAATAACTATGCAAACGCCTCTTGTGCAATGTTGTAGTTTGTATGTTGACTTGTTGAACATGACATTTGAGTGTATTTAGTATTAACTGATTGCCAGATTGGCCTTTTCGTACTGTAAACTTGGCGAATTAAGATTTAATCGTTGATTGCTTGAATCTGTATAGTATTACGATATCACTGCTGATTGCAATGTTGTGATAAAGGTGTAAACGGTTTCATAGGTTATATTCAGTGGCCTGCCAAAAATTCTTTGGAATTTTTAATATCTTCTTCATATTTGACCTGATGAATATTACGGTAATGCAATCTGCTGAAATTGTATGGCTGGTGCCGTCGCTGGTTATATTTTGGGTTACCGGTATATTAATGGTTTTGGATGTTGTATGTTGTTTTCAACTTCTTTTTGGATCATTTTGCAGTTTTAATGCTTTAGTGAGTGAGTTATAGCCATTCGTGTTCGATTTTGAAACTCAGTACATTACGTGCAACGGATGCTTATTATCAAGTTGTAATAGAAAAAAAATTTGCTTTTCTTTTTTGTGCTCCAGCCAGATTATCCCACGACCAAGACACTGTGCATGATATTCCTAATTTCCCTATTCATACCT
Source organism: Lumbricus rubellus (assembly GCA_945859605.1). Classification (NCBI taxonomy): domain Eukaryota; kingdom Metazoa; phylum Annelida; class Clitellata; order Crassiclitellata; family Lumbricidae; genus Lumbricus; species Lumbricus rubellus. Next base: position 42,408,117 of record OX243811.1, on the reverse strand, counting down.
AAAGTTACCTAAATTCTATTTGTGATTCATGTTTCAATGGTTTTCGAAATTCGCAGGTCATAATCAATATTCTGCATAATGTTGTGATTCAAGATTACACTTTGTTGTTGGTCTTTACATGTAGAGACTTTGTATATAAATTTTATGTTTTAGATTGTTCAGTTGACTAGTCAATTTTTCTGTTGAAAACCGCATATTAACTTTGACCTATCTGTGCCTAGTTCATAGAACGAATATATGCGTCATTTTAAAAATGATTTAAGTTTGAATTAGTGGAAAGAATGAGGGGAATCTTTGGAATATTGGTTTTTGGAGACAATTTTTGCTTGTGAGGAACTTTAAACGTGTAACTGGCAGATTCATTTTACGGCGCTAGGTCTCTTATAATTTATTTCTATTGTAAACTAACGCATATCATATTTCTTTGACAAACTTTGTCATTTCGATTTTCAAAACGAGTTTTAGAGAAGGCATAATTTTTGGAATCGAGTTCTAACTCAGGCCTATACTTATACATTATTATGTTCTATATTTGAAACTGATAGGCTTTTATTTTGCAGAAAATAATTTAAAGATTTGTGACTGATGAGTTGATTTTTATACTTAGAATCTATTGAAGACTTGCAGATTTAGATATTGGATGGCTAAAAACTGAAAACAGCAAAATGTAATTGAACAAAAAGAAAAATTATTATACAATGTTTAGGCTACTCTTATCCTCCTCCTCCTCTGGGGATCCAGGTTTCTGCCAGAATCTTTCTGGGGGGGGGGAAACGATCGAGCGTCCGCTGGACGATCGCGGAGGCGCGTAGCACCGAGAGGGGGGGGAAGTACCTGCACCGCCATCAGAAACTTTTGGAATTTCCACATTGCAATGAATCAATGATAGCATTTTAAGCTGTCATTTTAACAAAATAGCTGTACTTTTTCAGTGCTGATAAGAGTGGCCTAGGACTTCAATAAATATCTGATAACCTGTTTTAGTATTTGTCCCAAAAACTTCGAAAAAACCCTGACAACTCCGGTTATTTGAAATCTGATGGTCTTTTTTAACTTATATATAAAACCTTTGCAAAATTAGTTGTAGGCCTATGTAACATGCTGCGTTCTGCCAGCCTGAAGTTTTGATTAAACGAAAATTGATTGATGTGCTGCTTTTTCTCTCTCATCTTCCTGTTCCCATTGCATTTTACATTGTTTCGAAGCTTCTTGAAACCTGATGGACATGGGCGGGGTTGGGGGGGGGGGGCTAATAACTTGGTTGGAGTGGAGACTCAGAAAATTTCTTTTTGATATTGGCCATTGGCATTTGTCACATCTATAGCACTATTGGTATTAGCTGAATTGTTAAATTGGCTAATCAATTAGATTGCAAAACAACTATTTTTGGATAAGATTATTAGATCTGAGTAGATTGTCAATGGATTGGGTTGGGATAGATTAGATTCAACTAGACTGCATTAGAAGTCATTTTATTTTCATTTTGATTCGATTGGATTTATTTGAATTCCCAGTCCGGCAATATGCCTACATCCGCAGCTGAGTATCTTTGATGCCACACGGCAGCCGTAGCAGCCGTTGACAGTGCTGCTATTCTCTGTGAATATCGAGATGTCTTTTGGAATAAACCGGATTCAGAAGCAGACGACGCAAACCAACAGGAAGGCAACTCATCTAATCAATAGGCTGATGTCCATCTACGTCTGTCCCTCTCGCTCTCTCTGTCTCTCTCTGTCTCTCTCTGTCTCTGTCTGTCTGTCTGTCTGTCTGTCTGTCTGTCTGTCTCTCTCTCTCTCTCTTTCTCTCTCTCTCTCTCTCTCTCTCTCTCTCTCTCTCTCTCTCTCTCTCTCTCTCTCTAACTCTCTCTATGTCTACATGTATGTCCATGGTATGTCTCTGTCTCTGTCTCTCTCTCTCTTTTTATATCTCTCTATGTCTATGTCTATGTCCATGGTATGTCTCTGTAGCTGTCTGTCTGTCTGTCTCTCTCTTTCTATCTGTCTATGTCCATGGTATGTCTCTGTAGCTGTCTGTCTGTCTCACTCGCACACACACACACACACACACACACGCACGCACATACACGCACACTCTGTGTGGCTGTCTTTCGTCGGCATTCATCGTTTCATTCGTTGCACACATTCAATCGTGCCACCAGATGTCGCCGCATTCGTCTTCGCTTCTGCTGATCTCGAGACTTGCACGAGAACTTGTGTCTTCTCAGCTGTCAACCGATAGCCTACGATTTCCGAAGTATATGTCGATAGAAGCACGCAATAGCATAGCGGCAATTATAGTACATCAAGCAATTGAATACGAAACTCTGTTTCTATATTTCGCACACTTTTGAACAAAAAATAGATGTCAGTAGCATGTGCATTAAGAAGTAGCCACTGAAAGCGCGTTTCTGATACTTATAACCAACTAAGTATTATTTTAGATTGTTCAAGTAGCCTACAGTAGGCTAACTGATTGTAATTTTGTCAGTTAAACGGTCGCAGTCGGCAATAGGTAGGCCTAGTCTACGCTAAGAAAACGATAAACTGGCTAGGAGTCAAATTCGGATGTAGGCCTAGGCTACAGTTGCTGATTCAATACAGTACACAATAGCTATAACTAACGTACTTTTTTAACGATCGGTTGCAAGTAGCATTGAAATAAGTAGCTTTCCTATAGCAGAAATTACATAGCAGTTGCTGACGAAGAAAGAAAGCTTTACGATGGGTCCCGTTGGAAGCAAAATATGTAAGACAGTACTTGGTGACAGATCTGAGACTTCTATGGCCAAGTATGCGGACCTTGGAGAACTGACTGATACAGAGCGGAAGTTGGTCTCTCTGATCGGATGCTACTACTACGGTAGGTATAATCAGCGTAATCAGCGTAATCATGTCATCATTTTCATCGTCGTCGTTGTTAGCATTATCGTCTCTATGATTTCAACGGACATTATTTGATGAGAGGCTAAAAATTATTTATGAATCACGTTGCATTTAGAACAATGCAAAGCAAATGTAATTAACTTTGATGCAGAACAATACAGATGCAATACAATACCCTAGCTTTCAGTTCATGGTTCAGAATAAAATAGACCTGACCAAATCACGTTTTGTGGAATTAATTGTACAATGTTGGATTATTGGACAAAATATAAGTTAGAGAAGATCAGATAATAATTTATTACTATTAACTTAACCTGTTAGCTTAGATGGAGTTTAGTTAGAATAGATTGCATTGGGTCTTAGCTTGAAATTGGTGTCTGCATCTGTCAGATCTCTTACCTCGAATCGAACCTGATCAGTGCGAGAAAGCAGGTGTGTGTCTGACAATCTCAGACGGTCCATCGGAGATCTTCAGCAAACTGAAGACGCGCTTGATTGAAGAAATCGGTTAGCATTCGTTCATCCATTCCTTCGTTCATTCATCCGTCTAATCCTGCCTGTTGCCGACTCATTTTACTTCAATTCTCATACTCATTGGGCTCTTTCCGTCTTGAAATGTGTCTTCTGTAATTTTATATTAGGCCTATACCCAATTCCTGTTACACTAGGTTCAAGGTCACTAAAAATGTATTCAGCTGCATGGTAGACTATTTACATGCTGATAATATCCAGTGTCACTGTCCTCCTTTGACTAATTCCATGATGTGTACATTTATAGTTCACTAATTTGTTAATATGTGATGCAGTCTATTTGTCTCATGATTAATAAGCCCGTAGATTTATAATTATTAGAATAATGTAACATTATCAAATTTAGTAAGCCTAAATCACCGAATAATTACTTAACACTCTCCATCTCACAAACAGGCAAACCGACACCGGAGCCACTGGACCATGACGCGTTGACATCTGAATTCCTGTTGAGTGTGACGTCATGTCTGCTGAACTACATCGGACAGACCAACGACCGCACCAGCCACGTGCTCGAGTTCCACCATCCACGAGAGATGCTCAACCGCATCGAAGGCATGCTCGAGATCAACAGAGAACCTCAAGGTCTCGACCAGATCGTCAAGGACTGCCAGCAGACGCTCAGATACTGCGTCAGAACAGGTTAAAGAGCATGGCGCTTTAGAATTAAGTGCCAGTGCTAAGCATGGATGTGGCAGAAGACAGTGGGAATCATTTATAAAGGCGCCTAGTGAGTGTCTAGATACACACATACGTACATGCAAACATACATGCACGCATGCATATATACATACATACATACATACAAACACACATGCATGCATACATGCATACATACATACATACATACATACATACATACATACATACATACATACATACATACATACATACATACATACATACATACATACATACATACATACATTATACATACATACATACATACATACATACATACATACATACATACATACATACATACATACATACATACATACATACATACATACATACATACATACATACATGCATGCATACATACATACATACATACATACATACACATACACTCGTACATACACAAATACTTACATACACGTCATACACATGCATGAATGCACGCATACTCATGCATACTCATTGCATAGCACATGCATAGGCAATTGGACACAGACCGCCTTACGTATGTACACTATTGTACACTCATACTTATATATACATAATACATGATAGAGATTGATAGAGAGATATAGGCTAATTATATCGAATATTGAAGCAAACATATAAATATAGCCATTATTTTGTGCTAATATTGTCTCTGTTCGGCCGTCTTATGCGGCTAAGTGGAACTACTTTCGGACATCTGTTTCTATCCCACGAATTCTCCAACAGATCAATCAAACCTTCAATCAGCCAGTTCATTAGTCAATGCATAAATTGCTATTAGCATCATTGTCGTCATCATCATCAGTTATATTAAAGTCATAGAGATCACCATTATTCTCGTAGCGGTCGTAGTCATCATCATCATCGTCTTCAGCAGCAGCAGCAGCAGCAACACTACCATTGTTAACTTATCAACACATAGGCTAAATATGGTCATTTATATTTGATCGCCTTTGCTAATCTAATAAGCATATTAACTATTTTAGACCTCGTGTAGTTTGCGAAGATACACTTTTAGCACTGGACAGAATGACGATTGAGTGAACGATGCAGTCGTAATAGGCCTAGTAGTAATTCTTCCAATGAATATTATCTAAATTTAGACCTTCCCTGGTTTAGTTCCTTCCTTCCTTCATCGCCTCCGTATAATCAGCACCCCTCTCCCCTTTTACCCACCAAATCCCTTCCCACCAACTAAACCTAAAACGGTCACTTGAATGCAATGCATCGATCTGTTCGGATTAAGGAACGTGTGCCATGCGTGTAAACAGCGGAACTGCTTTAAGAAAATAATCGTCTGAACAAGCGGCGAGCAGCCAGCCAGCCAGACAGACAAGTATAGGCAGTCATATTGAAGCAAGCATGAAGACAGTCGGGAAGAAGGAGACCATGCAGAATGCAGACATACAGAAGACGAACATATACATTGTAGGCCTACAGTGAAGAAGAGAAACGAAAGGAAAGCAGATGGACACACACACACACACACACACACACACACACACACACACACACACACACACACACACACACACACACACACAAACGGACTGAATGGAAGATTGCAGAAGTATACACCCATGATGCCAACAAATTTTTAGGCGAGTACGCGCGTAGGCTATACCCTCGCGTTCGTGTATAGCCCAGGAGGCCAGGACACAGGCCCACAGGGGATGTCTCGAGTTGTGAGTACATAATAATTATATCTGAGTAGGTAGGCCTGCGTATACCCTTTGATTAAGAAGAGCTATATGTAGCCTACGGCAACTTAAACGCGTCTGGTTTTTAGCTGATGATTTTCTGTAAACTGATCTGTCGAATATCTCTTCTGATTTCTTCGCGTGATCTCTGTTGACAGGTGAAAAATAAGTAGGTCTCATACAGCGGTCGACATGCTGGTTCTTTTGCAGTGGTCATCTACGAGCGTATTTCTCACTCTCTCTCCTATTTCCATATGCCTATCTGCACGTCTGTCCATGTCTGTCTACCTGTCATCATTCCATTCTGTTGCATTCTATATCTGCCTGCATTCTGGTCTTTCTGTTCTCGCCTCAATTAACACAATAAATTCTTAATAAGTTGATCTATAATAAATGACTGCACCAAACGACCGCACATCATTGCCAACATAGCCTATACTGCGAACAAGTTGGCCTAGGTCAGATGCAGAAGGTAACAAGCAAATAATCAAGGACTTTGTCTTTCGAAAAACCATTCTTATCACCCGCATATAGTTTTATTCTTATAGGTTCTTCATTAATTTTTCTTAATGGTTTCTGATGACTATCATGATGAGTAGTTTTGCAAAAAGATGAATAACCTACATGTACATGTATACACTTGAATTCTTTACATATAGGCTTAGTTTTTACGGGTCCGTCATTAAACGCGCGAGTTATTGCGGAAAGAGCAGACGACCATTTCAGACGCGGGATCATCGCACCCCTACCGCTTCCTTCCCAAAAGGCGACTCAACCTTTCATTCACCGGATGGTGATGGTGAAAAGAGTAGCATACTAGCATTGGTGAAGTGAGGAGCCTAGCATTGGTGAAATGAGCAGCATTGGTGTAGGGCTGTGTATAGGCTAATGAGTAGCATGTCGTGATGCGCTCTGTCATTAAGTCGAAGGCAGCGACTCCACTTCCCAGGTCACTTCTGGATGAGCCTATACGACTTGGTTATCAAAGTAATTATTAACCTTTTCCACTCGGATTAAATATTGGAATCACTCACCCCAGATCGGAATATTTTTTACACGGTAAACCCTAAAAGTATAGGTTGACAGTATACATTGTATATAAAAGTTATTTCAGTCAGTATATATTTATTCAACCAGTTAATATGTTCAAATATACCTTTCAATTGAGAGCACTTGCCCATTTTATGTATATTTGGACTTTGTTTAGTACTTTTTGAAATCTACAAACACAGATATACATACATGCAAGCATACATATATCCACACATACATACATACTTACATACATATATACATACATATATACATACTTACATACATGCATACATACATGCGTACATACATGCACATATACATGCATACATACATGCATACAATCATACATACATACATACAAACATATATACACACATACATAGAGTCATACGTACAGTCATGCATTATCTGCTTCTGCATACATACCTTGTCTATTAGCCATTTTTTTTATAGAAACCACTTGTTTCCGGTTAGTGGATACGTTTTTTTCAAGTCACCTTTATTCCATAGCGTTATGTCCCTCTCCGTAGGCCTTACGAGTCTCAAACTTGTGTCCTACTCATATGTCCCACCAGGTGGGACCTTCGATCGGAATGAGAAAATCCAAATGTCCCACCCAGTGGGACAGTCGAGTGGAAAAGGTTAATA